>JABUQX010018694.1:0-45347 GCA_015478945.1 Trachelipus rathkii
GATTAGTAATACGTTTGAACGCATTTCAAAAGCTATTTATCTTACCATGAGCTCTTCCTCGTTACACGATGAAACGGCACGAAATAAAAACTGAAATTTAGGAACGAATATTTTAAATTTTTTTTAAAGGAATTAATATAATCAAACGGATTATAGACGGGTAGCCCTCGTCGATAACGATCGTTCATATTCGGAAAAATTAAACAAACATTGTTTATTGGCAGCGAGCGAACAATTTTTTAATTTGTTTATTGGCAGCGAGCGAACAATTTTCAATTTTGTTTATTGGCAGCGAGAGAACTAGTTTTGATTTTACATCGAGAAAACTTTATGATTTACTGTTGAAAGAAATATTTTTATCGTATAATTATTCATATTCCTGACTAAATTCTCAAACTAAAATTTTGTGGCAACAACATTAGTTTCGTGACGTTTCATCGGGTACCAAGAAAAAGATTTATTTGAATATTTTGGTTTCCAAGTACGTTCAAACGTATAAGAACCCAGTATACTTTCATATATCGACATTTAAACGGGCTCGAATGAGCATTTGGTCGTAACCTCGATGTCTAAGTTCCATGCCTCTTCAAAAAATTTTGAGGCTCGATGGTTTTTTACAAAAATAATGTGAGAAAAATATGCATCTGGGAATTTAGACATCAAGTTACGACAGAATGGGTAATTGAGCCCGTAAATGGTACACATGTAAAAGGTGCTTGAGTTGTAATACTTTTGAACGTATTTCTGAAAGCTATAATATTATTATTCATCAGTCTTTCTCGGGACCGCGAATGAAAGGCATTACGAGAGAAAAACTTAAATTTAGGAACGAATACTTGGTTTGAATAAAGGATAATATAATCTAAAACGTATTATATACTAGACTGGGTAAGCTTAATGGCTCGTGCATATTCGGAAATAAGTAACATTTATATATTGGCAGGATGCGAACTAGTAACATATTTGTTTATTGGCAGCGAGCGAACTAGTTACAAGTATGTTTATTGGCAGCGAACGAACTAGTTACAATTTCGTTTGTTGGCAGCGAGCGAACTAGTTACGATTATGTTTATTGGCAGCGAGCGAACTAGTTACAAGTATGTTTATTGGCAGCAAACGAACTAGTTACAATTTCGTTTGTTGGCAGCGAGCGAACTAGTTACGATTATGTTTATTGGCAGCGAGCGAACTAGTTACAATTTTTGTTTATTGGCAGCGAGCGAACTAGTTACAATTATGTTTATTGGCAGCGAGCTAACTAGTTACAATTTTGTTTATTGGCAGCGAGCGAACTAGTTAAAATTTTGTTTGTTGGCAGCGAGCGAACTAGTTTCGATTTTGTTTATTGGCAGCGAGCGAACTAGTTTTGAGTTCTCATGGAGAAAACTTTATGATTTACTGTTGAAAGAAAATCTGTTATCGTATAATTATTCATATTCATGACAAAGTTCTCAAATCAAAATTTTATATTATAACCTCTCCGAGAGTTTTACAAATTTCGGAACGGATGTTTTGCGTTACTAAATATATTAGGAGAGAAGTCGATTCTTGTAGTGGCGTTTCATCTGATCTCGAAAAGAGCCACCTGTACGATATTTCGGTTTCGAAATACGTTCAAACGTTTTGTAGGAGAGTAACCCTTGTTATAGCGTCATTTCATCGAGCTCGTTTTCAATTTCTATCCTAATCTCTAAGTCTAAGTTCCCTAAACCTTCAAAAATTTTTGAAAAGTCTCGGCGATCAAGATTTTATTTTCCGTCCCTCCAAAAGTTTTTGTTTGCAAACGAAGAACTGTTAACGTTAACAGGTTGCCGCAACAAAATTGGTTTACTTGTTGCGAATATGAACGTTGATAATAATTATTTTATAAATAGAATTATGATTCTTTTCCTGAAAAAAATCGTTTTCTATAATAATAAATTAGGCTATTTTAGGGTAACAAAAATAAAAATAAATAAATAAATAATTAAAATATTTTGATTAGAATAATTATATCAAATGAAAGTTCTCAAACCAAGATTTTATTTTCCGTCTCCGAAAGTTTTCAGATATTTCGAAATGGTTATACCTATTACAGTATCGTTCATATTCGTAAAAAGTAAACCATATTTTATTTATTGGAAGCGAGCGAACTAGTTTCAATTATGTTTATTGGCAGCGAGCCAACTAGTTTTGATTTCACATCGAGAAAAATTTATGATTTGCTGTTGAATAATTAAACATATTCATGACTAATTGCTCAAAATCAAATTTAATATTATAATCCTCCGAGAGTTTTACAAATTTCGGAATTGGTGTTTATTGCGTTCTCAAACTCATACATCGAAACATTTTTAATTTAATATTTTTTTTTTTAATTTAGTTACCCTAAATTTTAAATTAAATAAGAAAGCGGATTTTTAAGGGGGACAAAATTAAAAGAAAAATAATAACAATTTTGTTTATTGTCAGCGAGAGAACTAGTTTTCAATTTTGTTTATTGGCAGCGAAAGAACTAGTTTTGATTTCACATCGGAAAAACTTTATGATTTGCTGTTGAAAGAAATTATTTTATGGTATAATTATTCATATTCCTGACTAAGTTCTCAAACTAAAATTTTGTAACAACAAAATTTGTTTCGTGACGTTCCATTGGGTACCGAGAAAAATCTCTTCTTTGAATATTTTGGTTTCCAAATACGTTCAAACGTGTTAGAACCCTGTAGTCTTTCATATATCGACATTTTTACGGGCACGATTGAGCATACGGTCGTAACCTCGATGTCTAAGTTCCCAAATCGTTCAAAAAATTTTGAAGTCTGGTTGGTTTAAAAAAAAATTTTGAAAAAAATTATGCGATTGGGAATTTAGACATCGAGGTTACGACCAAATAGGTAATTGAGCCCGTTAAAATGATACTATAGTAAAGGAACCTGTGTTGTGACACGTTTGAACGTATTTCAAAATCTATATTTCTTCTCGTAAGTTCCTCCTCGGGGCTCGATGAAACGGCGCGAAATACATTCTGAAATTTAGGGACGAATATTTTATTTTTTTTTTATAAAATAAATAATATATTTAAACGTATTATAGACGGGTAACACTTGATAAGCATCGTTAATATTCGGTAAAATTAAATCATTTTTGTTTATTGGCAGCGAGCGAACTAGTTTCAATTATGTTTATTGGCAGCGAGCGAACTAGTTTTGATTTCACATCGAGAAAATTTATGATTTGCTGTTGATATAAAATCTTTTATCGTATAATTAAACATATTCATAACTAATTGCTCAAAATCAAATTTAATATTATAACCCCTCCGAGAGTTTTACAAATTTCGGAATTGATTCTTATTGCGTTTTAAAACTCATACATCGAAACATTTTTAATTTAATATTTTTTTTTTAATTTAGTTACCCTAAATTTTAAATTAAATAAGAAAGCGGATTTTTAAGGGGAACAAAATTAAAAGGAAAATAATAACAATTTTGTTTATTGTCAGGGAGAGAACTAGTTTTCAATTTTGTTTATTGGCAGCGAAAGAACTAGTTTTGATTTCACATCGGAAAAACTTTATGATTTGCTGTTGAAAAAAATTATTTTATCGTATAATTATTCATATTCCTGACTAAGTTTTCAAACCAAAATTTTGTGACAACAAAATTAGTGTCGTGACGTTTCATCGGGTACCGAGAAAAATCTCTTCTTTGAATATTTTTTTTTCAGGAGCTCTTCATTTTTTTTCAATCTGTTATCAAAACTTTTGACCATTTCTACCAATTCATTTTGTGTGGTGGTTTGTGTGTCCACCAATTCGTTTTTTTTTTTTAAAAAATTTTGAAGTCTTGATGGTTTGAAAAAATTTTTTGAAAAATAAATAAAAATTATGCGATTAGGCGAACTTAGACTCGAGGTTACGACAAATAGGTAATTGAGCCGATAAAGATACTAAGTAAAGGATCCTGAGTTGTACTACGTTTGAACGTATTTCAAAAGCTATATATCTTTTCATAAGCTATTCCTCGGGACCCGATGAAACGGCACGAAATAAAAACTGAAATTTAGGAGCGAATATCTTAGTTTTTTTAGAGGAATAAATATCTTCAAACGTATTATATATAGACATGTAGCCCTTGATAAGCATCGTTCATATTCGGAAAAATTAAACCAATAATGTTTATTGGCAGCGAGCGAACTAGTTTCAGTTTTGTTTATTGGCAGCGAGCGAACTAGTAATAATTATGTTTATTAGCAGCGAGCAAACTAGTTTCAATTTTGTTTATTGGCAGCGAGCGAACTAGTTTTTGATTTCACATCGAGAAAAATTTATGTTTTGCTGTTGATAGAAAATCATTTATCGTATAATTAAATATATTCATGACTAATTTCTCAAACCAAATTTAATATTATAACCCTCCGAGAGTTTTACAAATTTCGTAATGGATGTTTATTGCGTTATAAAACTCATACATCGAAACATTTTTAATTTAATATTTTTTTTTAATTTAGTTACCCTAAATTTTAAATTAAATAAGAAAGCGGATTTTTAAGGGGAACAAAATTAAAAGGAAAATAATAACAATTTTGTTTATTGTCAGGGAGAGAACTAGTTTTCAATTTTGTTTATTGGCAGCGAAAGAACTAGTTTTGATTTCACATCGGAAAAACTTTATGATTTGCTGTTGAAAAAAATTATTTTATCGTATAATTATTCATATTCCTGACTAAGTTTTCAAACCAAAATTTTGTGACAACAAAATTAGTGTCGTGACGTTTCATCGGGTACCGAGAAAAATCTCTTCTTTGAATATTTTGGTTTCCAAATACGTTTAAACGTGTTAAAACCCAGTAGTCTTTCATATATCGACATTTCAACGGGCTCGATTGAGCATTTGGTCGTAACCTCGATGTCTAAGTTCCCAATTCGTTCAAAAAATTTTGAAATCTCGATGGTTTGAAAAAAATTTTTTGAAAAAAAAAATTATGCGATTGGGAACTTAGACATCGAGGTTACGACCAAATAGGTAATTGAGCCCGATAAAATGACACTATAGTAAAGGATCCTGAGTTGTACTACGTTTGAACGTATTTCAAAAGCTATATATCTTTTCATAAGCTATTCCTCGGGACCCGATGAAACGGCACGAAATAAAAACTGAAATTTAGGAGCGAATATCTTAGTTTTTTTAGAGGAATAAATATCTTCAAACGTATTATATATAGACATGTAGCCCTTGATAAGCATCGTTCATATTCGGAAAAATTAAACCAATAATGTTTATTGGCAGCGAGCGAACTAGTTTCAGTTTTGTTTATTGGCAGCGAGCGAACTAGTAATAATTATGTTTATTAGCAGCGAGCAAACTAGTTTCAATTTTGTTTATTGGCAGCGAGCGAACTAGTTTTTGATTTCACATCGAGAAAAATTTATGTTTTGCTGTTGATAGAAAATCATTTATCGTATAATTAAATATATTCATGACTAATTTCTCAAACCAAATTTAATATTATAACCCTCCGAGAGTTTTACAAATTTCGTAATGGATGTTTATTGCGTTATAAAACTCATACATCGAAACATTTTTAATTTAATATTTTTTTTTAATTTAGTTACCCTAAATTTTAAATTAAATAAGAAAGCGGATTTTTAAGGGGGACAAAATTAAAAGGAAAATAATAACAATTTTGTTTATTGTCAGCGAGAGAACTAGTTTTCAATTTTGTTTATTGGCAGCGAAAGAACTAGTTTTGATTTCACATCGGAAAAACTTTATGATTTGCTGTTGAAAAAAATTATTTTATCGTATAATTATTCATATTCCTGACTAAGTTTTCAAACCAAAATTTTGTGACAACAAAATTAGTGTCGTGACGTTTCATCGGGTACCGAGAAAAATCTCTTCTTTGAATATTTTGGTTTCCAAATACGTTTCAAACGTATGAAAACTCATTTGTCCTTCAGATAGTATCGTTTCAACGTGCTTGATATTCCTACTTGTCGTAACCTCCATGTCTAAGTTCCCGATCGTATAAATTTTTCCTTAAATTTTTTTTTTTCATCGAGACTTCACAAATATTTTCTAAGGTTTTGGGAACTTAGACATCGAGGTTACGAACAATAGGGAGATTGAGTGCTTAGAAATGTCACTGTTTCCAGGTCTACTCGGTTGTACTACGTTTGAACGTATTTCAAAAGCTATATATCTTTTCATAAGCTATTCCTCGGGACCCGATGAAACGGCACGAAATAAAAACTGAAATTTAGGAGCGAATATCTTAGTTTTTTTAGAGGAATAAATATCTTCACACGTATTATATATAGACATGTAGCCCTTGATAAGCATCGTTCATATTCGGAAAAATTAAACCAATAATGTTTATTGGCAGCGAGCGAACTAGTTTCAATAATGTTTATTGGCAGCGAGCGAACTAGTTTAATTTCACATCGAGAAAAATTTATGATTCGCTATTGAAAGAAAATTTTTTATCGTATAATTATTAATATTCATTACTAAGTTCTCAAACCAAAATTTTATATTATATCCCTCCGAGAGTTTTACAATTTTCGGAATGGATGTTTTGCGTTACTAAATATATTAGGAGAGAAGTCGATTCTTTTAATGGCATTTCATCGCATCACGGAACGAGCTACCAGTACGTTATTTCGGTTTCGAAAGACGTTCAAACGTTTTATAACAGAGTAACCCTTGTTATAGCGTCATTTCATCGAGCTCGATTTCGTTTGCTATCCTAACCTCGAAGTCTAAGTCCCCTAAACCTTCAAAAAATTTTTGAAAAGTCTCGGCGGTTAAAATTTTATTTTCCGTTCCTCCGAAAGTTTTTGTTTGCAAACGATGTAATGTTAACGATACAAGTTTGAGCAACAAAATTAGTTTACTTGTTGCGAATATGAACTTCGATAACAATTATTTTTACAAATAGAATTATGAATTTTTTTTTAATTTTTCATCCTGAAAAAATCGTTTTCTATAATAATAAATTAAGATATTTTGGGATAACCAAATTAAAATAAAAAAATTAAATAACAAAATTAACATATTTCAATAATAATAATTATATCAAATCAAAGTTTTCAAACCAAGATTTTTATTCTCCGTCTCTCTGAAAGTTTTTGCATATTACGAAATGGCTATAGCTATTACAGCATCGTTCATATTCGGAAAAAGTAAACCAATTTTGTTTATTGGCGGCGAACGAACTAGTATCAATTTTGTTTATTGGCAGCGAACGAACTGTTTTTAATTTTGATTATTGGCAGCGAGAGAACTAGTTTTGTTTTCACATCGAGAAATATTTATGATTTGCTGTTGAAAGAAATTTTTTATCGTACAATTATTCCTATTCCTGACTAAGTTCTCAAATTAAAATCTTGTGGCAACAAAATTAGTTTCGTGACGTTTCATCGGGTAACGTGGAAAAGCTCTTATTTGGATATTTTGGTTTCCAAACACGTTCAATCGTATTAGAACCCATTAGTCTTTCATATATCGACATTTAAACGGGCTCGAATGAGCATTTGGTCGTAACCTCGATGTCTAAGTTCCAAATTCCTTCAAAAAAATTTTGGTCTCGTTGGTTTGAAAAATTTTTTGAAAAAAAAATATGCGATTGGGAACTTAGACATCGAGGTTAAGACTATATGGGTAATTGAGCCCGTTAAAATGATCCTATTGTAAAGGTTCCTGTGTGTTGTAATACGGTTTGAACGTATTTGAAAGCTATATTTCTTATCATAAGCTCTTCCTCGTGGCCCGATGAAACGGCACAAAATAAAAAACGAAATTTAGGAACGAATATCTCATTTTTAAAAAAAAAAAAAAAAAAAAAAAAGAAAAAAATATTTTCAACCTTTTAAAAAAGGGGAAACCTATTTAAGCATCATTTATATTCGGAAAAAGTTAACCAATTTTGTTTATTGGCAGCGAGCGAACTAGTTTCAATTTTGTTTATTGGCAGCGAGCGAACTAGTTTCGATTTTGTTTATTGGCAGCGAGCGAGCGAACTAGTTTTGGGTTCTCATCGAGAAAACTTTATGATCTACTGTTGATAGGAAAATTTTTTTATCGTATAATTACAAATATTCATTACTAAGTTTTCAAACCAAAATTTTATATTAAAACCATCCGAGAGTTTTACAAATTTTCGAACGGATGTTTTTGCTTTATTAAATATATTCGGAGATAAGTCGATTATTTTAGTGGCGTTTCATCGGATCTCTGGGAGAGCTACCAGTCCGATATTTTGGTTTCGAAATACATTGAAACATTTTGTTGCAGAGTACCCCTTGTTATAGCGTCTTTTCATCGAGCTCGATTTCATTTTCTATCCTAACTTCGATGTCTAAGTTCCCTAAAACTTCAAAAATTTTTGTAAAGTCTCGGCTGTTAAGATTTTATTCTCCGTCCCTCCGAAAGTTTAAGTTTGCAAACGTAAAGCTGTTATCGATACAAGTTTCCGGCAACAAAAATTAGTTTATTTGTTGCGAATATGAACTTTGATAATAATTATTTTGTAAATAGAGTTATGATTTTTTTTAAATTTTTTTTCATGAAAAATTAGTTTTCTATAATAATAACTAAGGATATTTTAGGGTAACCAAATTAAAAAAAAAAATTTAATAAAAAATTAAAATATTTCGATATTAAAAATTATATCAAATAAAAGATTTCAAACCAAGATTTTTATTTTCGTCTCCCCGAAAGTTTTTTGTATATTTCGAAATTGCTATAGCTATTACAGCAACGTTCATATTCCGAAAAAGTAAACCAATTTTGTTTACTGGCAGCGAGCGAACTAGTTTCAATTTTGTTTATTAGCAGCGAGCGAACTAGTTTTGATTTCACATCGAGGAAACTATATGATTTGCTGTTGAAAAAAATATGGTCGTAACCTCGATGTCTAAGTTCCAAATTCCTTCAAAAAATTTTGAAGTCTCGATGGTTTGAAAAAAAAAATTCTGAAAAAAATTATGCGATCGGGAACTTAGACATCGAGGTTACGACCAAATCGGTAATTGAGCCCGTTAAAACGATACTATAATAAAGGATCCTGATTTATAATACTTTTGAACGTATTACAAAAGCTATATATATTATCATAAGCTCTTTTTCGGGACCAGATGAAACGGCACGAAATAAAAACTGAAGACAAGAAACGAATATCTCAGTATTTTTAAGGAATAAATATATTCAAGCTTATTATAGACGGGTAAAACTTGATGAGCATCGTTCATATTCGGAAAAAGTAAACCAATATGGCTTATTGACAGCGAGTGAACTAGTTTCGATTTTGTTTATTGGCAGCGAGCGAACTAGTTTTGTTTTCACATCGAGAAAACTTTATGATTTGCTGTTGAAAGAAAATTTTTTATCGTAGAATTATTAATATTCCTGACTAAGTTCTCAAACTTAAAAATTTTATATTATAACCCTTCGAAAGTTTTACAAATTTCGGAAAGGATGTTTTGCTTTACTAAATATATTAGGAGAGAAGTTGATTCTTTTTGTGGCGTTTCTTCAGATCTCGGAAAGAGCTATTAGTACGATATTTTGGTTTCAAAATACGTTCAAACATTTGTTAGCAGAGTAACCCTTGTTATAACGTCATTTCATCGGGCTCGATTTCGATTTATATCCTAACTTCGAAGTCTAAGTTCCGTAAACCTTCAAAATATCTTGAAAACTCTCGGCGGTTTAGATTTTATTCTCCGTCCCTTCGAAATTTTTATTTTGCAAAAGAAAAAACTGTTAACGATACAAGTTTCCGGTAACAAAATTAGTTTACTTGTTGCGAATATGAACTTTGATAATAAATATTTTATAAATAGAATTATCAATTTTTTTTTTTATTTTCCTTCCTAGAAATTCGTTTTCTATAATAATAAATTAGGATATTTTAGGGAGACCAAATTAAATAAAAAAATTAAATAAAAAAATAAAATATTTCGATAATAATAATTATATCGAATGAAAGTTCACAAACCAAGATTTTTAATTTCCGTCTCTTCCAAAGTTTTTGTTTATTTCGAAATATCAATTACTATTACAGCATCGTTCATATTCAGAAAAAGTAAACCAATTTTGTTTATTGGCAGCGAGCGAACTAGTTTCAATTAAGTTTATTGGTAGCGAACGAACTAGTTTCGATTTTGTTTATTGGCAGAGAGCGAACTAGTTTCAATTAAGTTTATTGGCAGCGAACGAACTAGTTTCGATTTTGTTTATTGGCAGCGAGCGAAATAGTTTCAATTATGTTTATTGGCAGCGAGCGAAATAGTTTCAATTATGTTTATTGGCAGCGAGCGAACTAGTTTCGATTATGTTTATTGGTAGCGAACGAACTAGTTTCAATTACGTTTATTGGCAGCGAACGAACTAGTTTCGATTTTGTTTATTGGCAGCGAGCGAACTAGTTTCGATTTTGTTTATTGGCAGCGAGCGAACTAGTTTCGATTTTACATCGAGAAAACTTTATGATTTGCTGTTGAAAGAAATTTTTTTTTTCGTATAATTATTCATATTCGTGACTAAGCTCTCAAACCAAAATTTTGTAGCAACAAAATTAGTTTCGGGACGTTTCATCGGGTACCGAGAAAAAGCTTTTATTTGGATATTTTGGTTTCCAAATACGTTCAAACGTATTAGAACTGAGTTGTCTTTCGTATATCTACATTTCAACTGGCTCGATTGAACATTTGGTCGTAACCTCGACGTCTAAATTCCCAATTCCTTGAAAAATTTTTGAAGTCTCGATGGTTTGAATTTTTTTTTTGAAAAATAATAATGCGATCGGGAACTTAGACATCGAGGTTACGACAAAACGGTAATTTGGCCGGTTAAAACGATACTATAGTAAAGGATCACGAGTTGTAATACGTTTAAACTTATTACGAAAGCAATATATCTTTTCATAAGCTCTTCCTCGGGACCAGATAAAACGGCACGACATAAAAACCGAAATTTAGGAACGAATATCTTAGTTTTTTTTAAGGAATAAATATATGTATATAATATATGATCAAATTTTGCTTTGAACGATATTCATTCATTTATCGAAACACATTATTAATAATTTTTTTTAATTTAGTTACCCCTAAAAAGAATTTTATTAAAGAAAACGATATTTAGGGGGAAACTAATTTATAAAAAATAATAATTCCTTTTAAAATACTAATTAATTATATAATTTTAAGCATTTATTTATCAAAATATTTTATTGTTATTTCAATCCATATTATATTATATACATTTAAACGCTTATATGTTGAAATAGTTTGATATTATTACTCTGAGAAGTCGATTCTGTTTCGTGACGTTTCATCGTATACCGAGGAAAAACTCTTATTTTTATATTTTGGTTTACAAATGCGTTCACACGCATTAGAACCCAGTAGTTTTTCATAAATCGACATTTCATCGATCTCAATTGAGTAATTGGTCGTAACCTCGACGTATCAGTTCCCAATTCATTGAAAAAATTTTAAAATCTGGAAGGTTTGAAATTTTTTTTTTTTTTTTTTTAAATTTATGCGATCGCGAACTTAGACATCGAGGGTACGACCATATGAGTAAATGAACCCGTTGAAATGATACTATTGTAAAGGGTCATGAATTGTAATACGTTTGAACGTATATCAAAAGCAATATATATTGCATAAGCTCTTCCTCGGGACCCGATGAAACGACTCCGAATAAAAACTGAAATTTAGTAATGAATATTTAATTTTTTAAAGGAATAAATATATGCATATAATATATGATCAAATTGTGCTTTGAACAAGATTCATTTATTATTCGAAACACTTTATTAATATATTATTTTTTTTTTAATTTAGTTACCCCTAAAAAGAATTATATTAAAGAAAACGGGATTTAAGGGGAGACTAATGTACAAAAAATAATAGTTTCCTTTTAAAATACTAATTAAATATTTACCTTTAAACATTTATTTTATCGAAATATTTTATTGTTATTTCAATACATATCATATACGTTTAAACTAATGGTAATTGCTTACTTACCTAAAAATCTTATGTTTCTTTTATAAAGATAACGTTGTATTTGATTTAATAAAGTTTACCTTGCATGAAAATTTGTCTCAATCATCCCTTTGAACATGTATAAATAAAGTTTTGAAATAAATAACCTTTTTTATCAAAATAAAGTGTTTAGCATGATTAATTATCCCGTGAAAAATTTGACCAACGTCTACCGACAATGTGATTTTTAAAGACGTGTAACTGAGTTAGGTGTCGCTTGTTGCTAGCGGAATGTGCTTGTCTGTCTGTCTCTCTGTCTGTCTGTCTATAGGATCAATATTTTTTTTTTTTTTTGGTATTCTAAGAATATACCTTTAAATCTTTTCTGAGTAAGAAACAGTTTGTAATATATTTTTGGGGAAGAAGTCGATTCCGTTTCATGACGTTTCATCGTGCACCGGGAAAAAGCTCTTATTTGGATATTTCGGTTTACAAATACGTTTAAACGTATCAGAACCCAGTAGTCTTTCATATATCGACATTTCAACGATCCCGATTGAGTATTTGGTCGTAACCTCGACGTATAAGTTCCCAATTCTTTCAAAATATTTTAAGGTCTCGATGTTTTGAAAAAAAAATTTGAAAAAAATTAAGCGATCGGGAACTTAGACGTCGAGGTTACGACCACATGGATAATTGAGCCCGTTGAAATGATACTATAGTAAAGGATCTTAAGTCGTAATATGGTTGAACGTATTTCGAAAACAATATATTTTATCATAAGCTCTTCCCCGGGACCCGATGAAACGGCTCCAAATAAAAACTGAAATTTAGGAATGAATATCTTAGTCTTTTTTAAGGAGTAAATATAAGTATATAATATATGATCAACTTTTGCTTTGAACGAGATTCATTTATTTATTGAAAGACTTTATGTGTATATATGTTTTTTAATTACGTTACCCTTAAAAAGAATTTTATTAAAGAAAACGGGATTTAAGGGGAGACTAATTTAAATAATTAATAATTCTTTTTAAAATACTAATTAATTATATAACTTTAAACATTTATTTATCGAAATATTTTATTGTTATTTCAATCCATATTATATACGCTTAAGCTAATTGTAATTGCTTACTTACCTAAAATCTTTTGTTTCTTTTAAAAAGATAACGATGTATTGATTTAATAAAGTTTTCCTTGCATGAAAGTTTTTCTCAATTATTCCTTTGAAGATGTATAAATAAAATTTTGAAAAAAAAAATAACCTGTTTTATCATAATAAAGCGTTTAGCATGATCAATTAACCCGTGAAAAATTTGATCAACGTCTAACGACAATGTGATTTTTAAAGACCTATAATTGAGTAGGATTAATATATATTTTTGTTATTCTAGGAATATACGTTTAAATCTGTTCGGAGGAAGAAATAATTTTTAATATATTTTTTGGGAGGAGTCGATTCCGTTTCATGACGTTTCATCGTGTACCGGGGAAAAAGCTGTTATGTGGATACTTTGGTTTACAAATACGTTTAAACGTATTAGAACCCAAAAGTCTTTCATATATCGACATTTCAACGATCTCGATTTAGAATTTGGTTGTAACCTCGGTATCTAAGTTCCCAATTCTTTGAAAATTTTTTGATGTCTCGGTTGTTTCCAAAAATTTTGAAAAAAAATTATGCGATCGGGAACTTAGACATCGAGGTTAAGACCAAATGGGTAATTGAGCCCGTTACAATGATACTATAGTAAAGGATCCTGAGTCGTAATACGTATGAACGTATTTCAAAATCAATATATTTTATCGTAAGCTCTTCCCCGGGACTAGATGAATCGGCGCGAAATAAAAACTGAAATTTAGAAACGAATATCTTAGTTTTTTAAAAGAATAAATATATGTATATAATATATCAAATTTTGCCTTAAACGAGATTCATTTATTTATCGGAACACTTTATTAAAAAAAAAAATTTTTTTTTAATTTAGTTACTCCTAAAAAAAATTTGTTTGATACCGTTTCATAACAGAAGAAGATGGAAAAATTCTGTTGATAAAACCTTTCACTTCGATGAGTAAGCAAGCTTTTAATATATGAGCAAATTTTTTAAAATTTTTCTACAAAACGCGCGAGTGAGTTTTCAGCCTTAATAAATATAAAAATTGGTAATAATAAATATATTTCTTAAATCTTTATTTTACAGTTAAGAAAGTAAAATAGGCTTAAAACTACGAATTAAAAAATATTGAATTAGAAATATATCTCGAAGTGGGAGAGGGGGGCGGAGGGGTTGGTGTTCACAACCAGAAATGGTACACGCATGGTTTTGTTAAAAACTCCCTTAAATTAAATGGGTTTGACCGAAAAATGAACCATCAACGAGATTATGTTCTATTTTTATAATGTTTTTGAAATCGTCGATCGGAAAAAAAAGGAAAAATAATAAACACACTGGCAGATAGATGTTTATTCCCTATTTAAAATGATTTATTTAAACAATACAAACATATCTTTTGGCTTTTGCGGAAAATTCTCTTATTTTTTTTTCTTCCTGTGGTCAAAAAACTTCATTTGAAACAGAAATCCAAGGTTTTCATAAGAACAGAATTATTAATTGTAGATACAAATGAAAGAAGCATTTCAGTTATTCAGTTTATATAAAGACGGTGAGTGTTGAGAAACTACTGGTTCTCCCTCTCTTTTTCTCTGTCTACGCTATACCGAAAAATTAAGTTATGAAGAAATTTAAACAATATTTTTTCCATATTTTTTCCTAAGATGTTCTTGGAATCGGATATGAATAGAATAGAATATCGTGAGAAGTCAAACGACGAAAATTCAAACAACCAATAACGAGTATCGACTTCGAAGTGTGTAGCTATTAAAGGAAGAAGGTTACGCGCTTGAGCTACTAAAATTCAATTCTTCTTCGCGTTCATCTGTTTGTTAAAACTCTACTTCTCATTCGCTTTCTGCTTTTAGTTCCTCTTTCGTTTGCTAACGATGCAGATTATAGTCACTTAATCGCAACCAAACACAAGAGGGTCGAGTTTTGCTATGACCATCTCCCTCTTTTATTCGTTGCGATGCCAAACTGAATTTTTGACGGTAAAATATGAAAGAAAAACAAATAGAAAGAAAAGGCGGATGAGAAGGAGCAATCTGTGCCACCGTAATTAGGTATGAGATAGATTTCACATTCCAAATATGAATTAAGCAAATGTACCGGTTCTGTTATAAATTTTTAGAAGTAATTTTTTAAAATTCTAAAAAATAGTATTATTAGAAGAAAATATAAGCGATATCAGAAAAAGTTTGACAAATAACAAAATACCGATGCCTACGTAATATTTGTTAAATTTTTATTCTTCTTTTCTTGGAGTTCCAATTGAAAAAAAAAATTAAATAGAATAGTCACCGGCCAGATAAGAAGAAAATTTTTTCGGGTTTCTCTTTCAGTTCTATCGCGACGGCCAACTAATGACGATGGATGATGAACTTTTAAAAGGAATTTTCTATAACGGAGAATCTTTTTGCGTTTCTAACCTTGCTGATAAATTTTAAAAAAATATATTATTTATTATCATTTCGTTTTCAACACAATTTTTAAATAACAATAGTGATAATAATAATAATAATAATAATAATAATAATAATAATAATAATAATAATAATAATAATAATAATAATAATAATAATAATAATAATAATAATATATATGATAATAATATAACCTTAAAAGGTCCTTTTGTTAGCGTTAAAAAAATACCCAACTTTAATTAACATTATACCAAAGATAATAAAATATAAAGAATCATTTTAAAAAATAAATAATATACATTCAAAGAGGAATAAACGTTAATATCTATTATAATATATTAAATAATTCAAAAATAAATAAAATTTCAATTTACGATTTGTTTTATATAAACTATCCCCGGAATCTTAATTCTTCACAATCATTCTCGACTTCAAAACCAAACATGTCCGAAGAAATTGCGTCTCCAACGAAAACTGCGCAATCCCTCGACGACGAGCCCTCTCCAAGATCCCTTTCCATGACACTCGACGACGTGGTTTCCCTTATTAAAGACGGAAAATGTAAAAACGTAATCACGGTAGCCGGTCGCGGGATATCTACTTACGAGAGTATTTTGCCTCCGATCGATTGCGGAATATTCAATATTATAGAAAAACAGGAGGAGGAGGAGAAGGACCGGGACGAGTTGTCAAACCCCTCGAAAATCGATTCTCTCATAAATAATTCGACGAAATCTTTTCTGAAATTTGTTAAAAAAATGTATCCATTCGAAATTAAACCTACTCCAGCGCACTACTTTTTTAGGCTGCTTCATGATAAAGGGGTTCTGTTGCGACATTACACGCTAAACGTAGATATGTTGGACACGTCAACCGGGATCCCCTTCGAAAAAGTCGTAGAATATCACGGCTCGTTTCGTACGAACCATTGCCTTAAGTGCGGAAAAGAATATACACGAGAATGGATGGGAGAATATATTTCTAAAGATGTTATCCCGACGTGTTCTGATTGCGAAAATAGCCTGGTGCGACCGGATATCTTATTTTGCAATGAGCCCTTTTTACCAAAAAGACACTCCGAATACGTCGAAGATTTTAAGAAATGCGACTTATTAATAATAATAGGAACCTCTGTGATCGTCGATCCTTTCGCTTCTTTGGTTCTTAATGCGCCTGACTCTTGCCCTCGGCTTTTAATTAACCGAAAAGAACAAGAAGAAGAAGGAGAAGGAGAATCAAAGATGCCGAAAATAAATTTAAGCCTCACCGGCGACTGCGACGAAAGCTGCAAAAAAATAGCCGAAAAGCTAGGGTGGGGAGAGGACTTTAAAAAATTGTTAGTCTAATCCTGTAACTTATGTATAATAATTTGTTTGATTCGTATAACCGATTATTATGCAATTATTTTTTTTCTTCTCGTATATTATTGTTAAAAAAACTCTTTACGTTATGAAACTATGAAATAACAATAAAATATTTTTAAAATGTTCGTTTTATTAGTCTTATACGCCTTCTGAAATTGAAAAGTCGTGTCCTTATTTATAACTCTGTGCAAAGAATTGTGTTTAAATTGAAACGAGTTGTTTAAATATCAATTTAAATCAGAAAAGGTAACTCGAGTTACGGCACCTGTTACAATATAAAAATAAATAGGAATATCAAAAATAAGAATTACTAACTAACATCAACACAACAACAACAACAACAACAACAACAACAAAAACAACAACAACAACAACAACAACAACAACAACAACGTAAACTACGGAATTCTCCTCGACCACTTCGAAAATATTTGACGTTATGAAGAAAACATTTCCTTATCGAGATTCGCGCCTCGTTCTTCTTCGATAAAGATCGATTAGTTTTCTAAGTAATATTTTTTGTTTTTTGTTCGCTTGCTCTGATTTCTATGAAAGTCGAGAGTTCGGAAAGGCTTCGACGACTTTATTACTCACTGAATCAAAAATCAAGATTTGTTTTGAAGAGTCTCGATATATCGTTCAATCTCAAAAATATACACATTTTTCAATTGGAATCAAGAAAAGGTATTTCAATTCTGAAAAATAATATACGTTCGTCTCCTTCGATGTTAATAAAAATAAATAAATTATTAATTTCATCGCTTAATGAAAATAATAAAATTAATAATTTTTTATTAGCTAACGCCTTTAAATATAATCCGCTCGCCTCAAAACTTTAGTTCAATTTTTTGCGTAATACGGCGAAAACATGAAGTTCAAGCTGCTCGTTTTCGCTCTCGCCTGTTACCTATCGCGAGCCACGTCTACCCGCGATTGGAGTAGCGATATTCTCGCAAAAGACGTATACTGCGCCGATTTACGATATCGAGACGATTATTTTTTCTACAATTTGACGCAATATTCAACATTATATTTTTCGAAATCGAATCAATGCGCAAACATGGACGACATCTATATTATACTGTACTCGGTCAAACTGGGAGAAATTTGCAAAAACGACGAATTTTATTCATTAACTGGATTCAGATTAGGTGTTACGAATGACGCTCACCTTTTAACGGAAAACATTTTTTTTTCTGAAAACCGTCCTCTATATGAAACTAATATTATTTTAAACTATGGTCTCGCAAGAAATTCCCATTCCCTGAGTGTAGTTTTTCAATACACTTCCAATACGAAAATTAACGACATATATTCTTCGTTAAAATTTCAAAATAATAGTATTAATTTTCCTAATCAATGGTCTTACCTGAAAAAGAACAAATTCGTTTTTCCGTATAATTCGGAAACGAGCCAATATTGCGGATTTTACATATATACGATGTGTGGTAATCATATTTTCTGTTTCAAAAATCCAACAAAAAGTATTAATGAGCTATATCAAAAACAAGAGCCAAAACAAGAACAAGTAAAAGGTAAATCCTCATTTCAAAATAGTGACTCCTATAATATTACTACTATTTTTACTACTACTACCACTACCACCACTACTACCACTATGGAAGAAGTAGAAGAAGAAGAACGAGAGAAAGGAAAAGGCGAAACAGCATTTTTAAAGGAAGAACAACAACAACTACAAAAACAAGACGACGAAAAAGATGGAGTTTCATTTCCAAAATATATTATTATTTTATTGTTTTTTCTCGGAAGCCTATCATTAGTTTTGGTGATATCCTATTTTGCGTGGTCACAGTTAGCGAGAAGAGGAACCTATAAACTTAGTCAATGCGCCCATAATCTGATTCCTGAGATTAATAGCCAGATCGACTAGTTTAAATATTCGCTTTACTTTGAGTGTTTTTAGATAAATAAATAAAAATAAGAAATATATATGTTAACCAACGATGTGAAATGCGTTCAGCTCGACCGCACGCACGAACGCACGCACTAATGACCCGCCAGAGTTTTAAATATATTAACTATAATAATAATAATAAATAATATAATAGAAAATAATAATATAATAATAATAATAATAATAATAATTTTGAAAGATATTGGTAATTAATTAATTAGTCAAATATTTTAATAATAAAATATAAATATCATTTTAATTCACGTAATAAAAAAATAAACTGTCAAAACATTTTTTTTAATCAAACCTTCTGGGTTAACCTTTTTTTTATACATTTCTCAACTATAAACACAACGAGAGAATAAGTAATTTTTCCCAGAAATAATCAATCTATCGAATGTATTATTAACGTTGTTCCTTAAGTTCACAAATAACGTCAGAATCAACGTGAAAGAAGTCAAATGAGTTGCCTTTGCGGAAGAAAAAGGATCGTTTATGACTCGTGAAAAAAATAGTGCCACGTCCGTCGTTTTTTGATCCTTCTTTGCAACAATCCGCGCTCGTCGACGATTATCACCGGACGATATAAATGCCATTTTTTTGAGATGGAAATAAACTTGCACCACTTACCCGATGACGCGTTGGGCGTTCTTTTTGGATATCTCCGCTTTAGAGATATATACAACGTCTCGATCGCTTTACGATCGAGAAAATTGGCGGTGATTTACTACCTGCAAAAGAAGTACATGATCGAAAATCTCGAGGCGGAGAAGTTAAATTTTAGCTCGTACTTCTCGCTAATACTCGATTCGGACGACGACGAAGAGGAGGAGAAAACCTCCGAGAGTTTTTTAGATTTTCTCGAGAATGCAACGCAAAATCCGTACGAGAACCCCCATCACAAAGCTCCTAAGGTGATAGCGTTGACGCTAACAAAACACATGCTCGTACAGAATAACGTCGATGGCGCCGCCGTTTCGGTGGCCGCCAGAACCGCCGGAATTCTTAGGAAAATTAATATCGCGTATGAATATTTGACTGCTTTAATTTTATCTTTAGATTGTTATAAATCATTTATAAATTTAACGGACGTAATGATACGACAGCAACGAAGACCTTTGTTAAAAATCGAGAATCTAGAAATTGTTAATAAAGGCACTGCTGCACCTACTACTACTACTAACACCCTCGCCCACGACGACTTTCTCGAATTGCTGAAAAATGCCTCGATCCTCTTTCCAAATCTAATCGCGTTAAAACTATCGTGCGGATGTTGCCACAGCACGATGGAAAAATCGAAAGAAACCTTTCGCGAGAAAGAGTTTTCGAGGCGATTGGAGGAGCTTCGGATTCCTCCGTTGAGTAATTTAACCGCGTTGGTCGTGGATTATAACAACGTCGACGAAATTATGGGAATATCTTCGTCGCTGATTAATTTGCAAAAAATCGGAATTCGTTTAAATCATCAACACTCGCCAACTGTTATTTTTAGCGATCCGGTAGTTCGATTAGTTTCAAAAACCGGCGTAAAGACGTTAGAATTAATTTTGAGTTTCTCTTCAGAGGAAGAATTATTCCCCAGCTTCGCGTACAACACCAATATGTGGCGAGAACTAATGTCCGAATATTTTGGGCCTGACTGCGATGGCGACGGCTGTACTAACAAAAAATTAACCAGTATAGTTTTGGTGGTTGAAATCGATCGACGAAGAATATTCCATCTGAATATCGAGGAGATACCACGAGTCGAAAATTATTCGATATCGGCGACAGTTGAAGAAGAAGATGAAGAAGAATCGTTAGCGGAAATACTATATTCTCAATTTGAAAAGCTTTATACTGAAAGTTGGAAAACGACTGAAATGAAAATATCTTCGTGCATCGCGTGCCGAGCGCTTCGCGCAATTATGCTGTTTTTTGTGCGCGGTTTCTCCGGAAATAATCGACTACGATGCCATTTACCTTCGTGTAAATCGGTTCATACGGCATTAGAAGCGAAAATAATCGATTCTTGGGATTCGGAAAATTTCGGTAACCGATTACGAAGGAAAATTAGAACGGTCGATGGTTTCCTGGAATTGAAGATGCAAAACTTTTGTAACTTTAACGATGTTTTGCGAAAAGATAAAAAACTCGATACTGCGTCACCGCGCCGCCAATTTCAGAACGTGTACCGTTTAAAATTGATATTGGACATATGTCGTAGCTATTGGACAGGATTTCTTAATTCTAGCTCGATGAGTATGGAGATTGCCGAAGCGTTCCCTAATTTGATGTATTTGGAAATAAGAAGAAACAATTATCAACGAATGTTTACCCACAAATATTTACGCGATGAACATTCTCCCATTTTCAAAAATTTGTTAGAACTAAAAATGGATTATAGCAACGCATTATTTGATATTTGTGACGTCTCTCCGAATCTAAAAAGGGTCACCGTATTTCTTAATTGGGAGAGTATTATATTTTGCGGAATTCATAAATCGTTGAATGTTATTCGCCGTTCTTCAACATCGACAATAGAATTTAATTTTGACTATTATCTAACTGATAGAAACAATTTATGTTTGCATTATCATAATAGCTGTCGTCACGGATTTGGAACAAACTCAAATCGCTTGCGCGGTAACATCATAGTGTCTTTGGCAGATAAAATTGGAAATTCACTCATTCGTTGGAATATACAACTATGGGATTTCCTCGAAAAGAGGCGCGTTTTGGACGAGTCGTCGTCGTACGATGGCGTTCGCGATAATGAATATGGAGAAGCGAATTTCTTTCAGGGTCATTTTTGCGTGAAAGACGAAGATTATTTCAATTACGAATGTTCGTTTTTTACGTTTCTAGAGAATTATCAAGAACTCAAGCCTAAAACATTTCATTTGCTTTTCACGGATATTGACAGCCACGATTTTTTTTATAAACTTTTTGACATCGTTGGTTGTAAAATAAATAATATTTGCGGGAAAATTAAGCAAATTGAATAAAAGTTTTTGCGTACATTATTGTTTTTTTTTTTTTTTTTTTTTTTTTTTTTTTTTTTTAAATTTTTTTTTTTTTTTTTTTTTTTTTTTTTTTTTTTTTTTTTTTTTTTAAAATAATTTATTTTTGAAATTTAAAAAATTTAAATTATTTTTAGCCTTACTGAAACATTAAATTTTAAAACTATAATATTTAGTGGTTAATGCTTTATGTGTGCGTAAAGTTTTTTTGTATTTGAATACAAATTTCCATTATATTTATTTGTAATCGAAATAAAGTTTAAAATTTGTTTTAGTTTTTAAAACGAATTTTTATTACTTTTCTTCTACAATTTATATAATTTGTTTTAATCGTGTATTAACAAGTTTGTTATATTTATATATATTTTGTATGTAGTTAACCTTCTTTAAATTTTTTATATAAGAGAGATTCGATTAAAAAAAATAATAACACACTGACTTTAATTAACCCAAATCCTACTTTCTAAGGACTCGATCTCCCTATGTGTCGTAACTTCGATATCCAAGTTCCCGAAACCTAAAAAAAAAAAAATTTGTGAAGTTTCAATGGAAAAAAAAATACAAAAAAAATTAGGGTTTCGGGAACTTAGACATCGAGGTTACGACACATAGGGAGATCGAGTCCTTAGAAACGTTACTGTTTCAAGTCCTACTCGGTTTTACTACGTTTGAACGTATTCGGAAACCAAAATATCTAAATATCAGCTCTTCGTCGATACCCAATGAAACGTCCCTAATGGAATCGACTTCTCCTATAATATAGATAGAAAAAGGAATAAATAATTTTAACATATAATCGTTTGAACGTATATAATAATATGGATAGAAGTAACATTAAAATATTTCGATATATAAGTGTTTAAACTTTTATCTAATTAGTTAGTTTGACGTGGATGGCTTAACCTTAGATACCAAACTAACTCATATCTTTAACAAAACTAATTAATTTTATAAAAGTTTAAACACTTATTTATCAAAATATTTCAATGTTACTTCTATCCATATTATATACCTTTAACCGACTGTATGTTAAAATTATTTAAATCTATCCCTATCTATATTATAGGAGAAGTCGATTCCGTTAGGGACGTTTCATCGGGCATCGAGGAAGAGCTGATATTTGGATATTTTGGTTTCCGAATACGTTTAAACGTAGTATAGCCCAGTAGGCCTTGAAACAGTAACATTTCTAAGGACTCCATCTCCCTATGTGTCGTAAATTCGATGTATAAGTTCCCGAAACTTTAAAAAAAAATTGTAAAGTCTCGATAAAAAAAAATTTTTTCCAAAAAATATTAGACGATCGGGAACTTAGACGTCGAGGTTACGTCACATAGGGAGATCGATCCCTTTGAAACGATGTTATATGAATCAATACTGCGTTTTAATACGTTTGAACGTATTTCGAAACCAAAATATCTTACTAGTATTTCTTCCCGAGATCTGATGAAACGCCACTTAAGGAATCGGTCTCTCAAAAAATATTTGGGATAATTTTGAATTATTTCTACAAATAATTGTTGTATAAACGTATATCATATAGCTGGCTAGAGTTGTAAATTATTTCGATAGGTAAGTGATTGAAGGAAAGCGATTAAACGGAAAATTATATGCTTTTTCAACCTAAGATACCAAACTAACTCATATCTTTAACAAAACTAATTAATTTTATAAAAGTTTAAACACTTATTTATCAAAATATTTTAATGTTACTTCTATCTATATTACATACCTTTAACCGATTATATGTTAAAATTATTTAATCTTATCCTTATCTATATTATAGGAGAGGTCGATTCCGTTTGGGACCTTTCATCGGGTATCGGGAAAGAACTGATATGTAGATATTTTGGTTTCCGAATACGTTCAAACGTAGTATAGCCCAATAGGCCTTGAAATAGTAACGTTTTCAAGGACTCGATATCCCTTTGTGTCGTAACCTCGATGTCTAAGTTTCCGAAACCTAAAATTTTTTTTGGAAAGTCTCGATGAAAAAAAAAAAAATTTTTCCCAAAAAAATTAGGCGATCGGGAACTTAGACATCGAGGTTACGTCACATAGGAATATCGAGCCCATTGAAAAGATACTATATGAGGGAACACTGAGGTTTAAAACGTTTGAACTTATTTCGAAACTAAAATATCCTACTATTATCTCTTCCCGAGATCTGATGAAACGCCACTTAAGGAATCGACTTCTCTCATAATATATTTAGGAATAGATTTGAATTATTTCTATAAATAATAGTTGTTTAAACGTATATCATTTAGCTGGCTAGGGTTTTAAATTATTTCGATTAGTAAGTGTTTAAAGGAATGCGATTAAACGGAAATATTTATGCTTTTTAACTTAAGATACCAAACTCATATTTTTTTTCCCATTTTTTCATTTTTCCGAAACTGAGAAGACTATTCAAAACACTTAGAAAGGTACACTTTAAAAATTATTTTAATTAAAGAAAAACGGGAGTTTAGAGTAGACTAAATTAAAAAAAATAATAATAATTCCCTTAAACAAAACTAATTAATTATATAAAAGTTTAAACACTTATTTACCAAAATATTTTAATGTTACTTCTATCCATGTTATATACGTTTAACCGATTATATGTTAAAATTATTTAATCCTATTCCTATATATATATTAGAGGAGAAGTCGATTCCGTTAGGGACGTTTCATCGGGTATCGAGGATGAGCTGATATTTAGATATATTGGTTTCCGAATACGTTCCAACGTATTATAGCCCAGTAGGCCTTGAAACAGTAACATTTTCTAAGGACTCCGACTCCTATGTGTCGTAATCCTCGGATGTCTAAGTTCCCGAAATCTAAAAATTTTTGTGAAAGACTCGATTAAAAAAAAATTCCCCAAAAAATTTTGATCGGGAACTTAGACATCGAGTTTACGACACATAGGAATATCGAGCCCGTTGAAACGGTAGTAAATGAAGGAACACGGATAGTTTTAATAGGTTGAACGTATTTCGAAACCAAAATATCTTTCTAGTAACTCTCCGAGATCCGATGAAACGCCACCTAAGGAATCGACTTCTCTCATAATATATTTATGTCAACATTTGAAATTATTTTTATAAATAATTGTTGTGTAAAGGTATATCACATAGCTGGCTAGAGCAATAAATTATTTCGATAAGTAAGTGTTCAAGGGAATGCGATTAAACGGAAAATTATATGCCTTTTTAACCTAAGATACCCAACTAACTCAATTCTTTAACAAAACTAATTAATTTTATAAAAGTTTAAACACTTATTTATCAAAATATTTTAATGTTACTTCTATCCATATTATGTACGTTTAACCGATTATATGTTAAAATTATTTATCCTATCATTATCTATATTATAGGAGAAGTCGATTCCGCTAGGAACGTTTCATCGGGTATCGAAGAAGAGCTGATATTTAGATATTTTGGTTTCTAAATACGTTCAAACGTAGTATAGCCCAGTAGGCCTTGAAATAGTAACGTTTCCAAGGACTCGATCTACATATGTGTCGTAACCTCGATGTCTAAGTTCCCGAAACCTAAAAAAAAATTTGTGAAGTCTTGATGAAAAAAAATTTTTTTTGCCAAAAAAATTATGCGATCGGGAACTTAGACATCGAGGTTACGTCACATAGGAATATCGAGCCCATTGAAAAGATACTATATGAAGGAACACCGAGTTTTAATACGCTTGAACTTTTTTCGAAACCAATATATGCTACTATTATCTCTTCCCGAGATCTGATGAAACGCCACTTACGGTATCGACTTCTCTCATAATATATTTAGGAATAGATTTGAATTATTTCTATAAATAATTGTTGTGTAAACGTATATCATTTAGCTGGCTAGGGTTATAAATTATTTCGATTAGTAAGTGTTTAAAGGAATGCGATTAAACGGAAATATTTATGCTTTTTAACCTAAGATACCAAACTCATATTTTTTTCTCATTTTTTAATTTTTCCGAAACTGAGAAGACTTTTCAAAACACTTAGAAAGTTACCCCTTAAAATTTATTTTAAGTAAAGAAAAACGGGAGTTTAGAGTAGATTAAATTAAAAAAATAATAATAATTCCCTTTAACAAAACTAATTAATTATATACAAGCCTTTGGCTTGCTCCTAACGGAGCAAGGCTTGTCTTTGGGCGCGTGCTGACGCACGCGCACTGGCTAACGGCCCGATGATATTATAGTGTAAAATTATGGCAATGTAACCCACCGAGCAAATGGACACGAATCGTCGACAAAAAAAGGCAAGTTTAAAATTAATAAGAAATAGATAAGTTTAAACACTTATTTACCAAAATATTTTAATGTTACTTCTATCCATGTTATATACGTTTAACCGATTATATGTTAAAACTATTTAATCCTATCCCCATCTATATTAGAGGAGAAGTCGATTCGGTTAGGGACGTTGCATCGGGTATCGAGGATGAGCTGAGATTTAGATATTTTGGTTTCCGAATACGTTCGAACGTATTATAGCCCAGTAGGCCTTGAAACAGTAACATTTCTAAGGACTCGATCTTCCTATGTGTCGTAACCTCGATGTCTAAGTTCCCGAAATCTAAAAATTTTTTAATGAAGACGATGAAAAAAAAATTTTCCAAAAAAAATTTATGCGAACGGGAACTTAGACATCGAGGTTACGTCACAAAGGAATATCGAGCCCCGTGAAACGATTTTATATGAAGGAACACGGAGTTTTAATACGTTTGAACGTATTTCGAAACCAAAATATCTTACTAGTATCTCTTCCCGAGATCTGATGAAACGACACTTAAGAAATCGACTTCTCTCATAATATATTTAGGAATAGATTTGAATTATTTCTATAAATAATTGTTGTGTAAAGGTATATCACATAGCTGGCTAGAGGTTTAAAACGTTTGAACTTATTTCGAAACCAAAATATCCTACTATTATCTCTTCCCGAGATCTGATGAAACGCCACTTACGGAATCGACTTCTCTCATAATATATTTAGGAATAGATTTGAATTATTTCTATAAATAATAGTTGTTTAAACGTATATCATTTAGCTGGCTAGGGTTATAAATTATTTCGATTAGTAAGTGTTTAAAGGAATGCGATTAAACGGAAATATTTATGCTTTTTAACCTAAGATACCAAACTCATATTTTTTTCCCATTTTTTCATTTTTCCGAAACTGAGAAGACTTTTCAAAACACTTAGAAAGTTACCCCTTAAAATTTATTTTAATTAAAGAAAAACGGGAGTTTAGAGTAAATTAAATTAAAAAAAAAATAATTCCCTTTTAACAAAATTAATTAATTAAATAAAAGTCTAAACACATATTTTTCGAAATAATGTAATGCTAATTTTTATCCATATTATATACGTTTAAACGATTTTTATGTTAAAAATTTGTAATACAATTCTTGTCTACATTTCATCAGAACAATATTCCGCTGGTGACATTACACTGGGTATCCGGAAAGAGATGATATTTAGATATTTTGGTTTCCGAATACGTTCCAACGTATTATAGCCCAGTAGGCCTTGAAACAGTAACATTTCTAAGGACTCGATCTCTCTATGTGTCGTAACCTCGATGTCCAAGTTCCCGAAATCAAAAAATTTTTTTGTGAAGACTCGATTAAAAAAAAAAAATTCCCTAAAAAAAATAATGCGATCGGGAACTTAGACATCGAGGTTACGTCACATAGGAATATCGAGCCCGTTGAAACGATATTTTATGAAGGAACACGGAGTTTTAATACGTTTGAACGTATTTCGAAACCAAAATATCTTACTAGTATCTCTTCCCGAGATCTGATGAAACGACACTTAAGGAATCGACTTCTCTCATAATATATTTAGGAATAGATTTGAATTATTTCTATAAATAATTGTTGTGTAAAGGTATATCACATAGCTGGCTAGAGTAATAAATTATTTCGATAAGTAAGTGTTTAAGGGAATGCGATTAAACGGATATTTTTATGGTTTTTTAACCTAAGATACCCAACTAACTCATATCTTTAATAAAACTAATTAATTTTATAAAAGTTTAAACATTTATTTATCGAAATATTTTAATGTTACTTCTATCCATATTATAAGCGTTTAACCGATTATATGTTAAAATTATTTAATCCTATCATTATCTATATTATAGGAGAAGTCGATTCCGCTAGGGACGTTTCATCGGGTATCGAAGAAGAGGTGATATTTAGATATTTTGGTTTCTGAATACGTTCAAACGTAGTATAGCCCAGTAGGTCTTGAAATAGTAACGTTTCTAAGGACTCGATCTCCATATGTATCGTAACCTCGATGTCTAAGTTCCCGAAACCTTAAATTTTTTTTGTTTAGTCTCGATGATAAAAAAAAAAATCCAAAAAAATTATGCGATCGGGAACTTAGACATCGAGGTTACGTCACATAGGAATATCGAGCCCATTGAAACGATACTATTTGAAGGAACACTGAGTTCTAATACGTTTGAACTTATTTCGAAACCAAAATATCCTACTATTATCTCTTCCCGAGATCTGATGAAACGCCACTTACGGAATCGACTTCTCTCATAATATCTTTAGGAATAGATTTGAATTATTTCTATAAATAATTGTTGTTTAAACGTATATCATTTAGCTGGCTAGGGTTATAAATTATTTCGATTAGTAAGTGTTTAAAGGAATGCGATTAAACGGAAATATTTATGCTTTTTAACCTAAGATACCAAACTCATATTTTTTTCCCATTTTTTCATTTTTCCGAAACTGAGAAGACTTTTCAAAACACTTAGAAAGTTACCCCTTAAAAGTTATTTTAATTAAAGAAAAACGGGAGTTTAGAGTAGATTAAATTAAAAAAATAATTATAATTCCCTTTAACAAAACCAATTAATTATATATAAGTTTAAACACTTATATACCAAAATATTTTAATGTTACTTCTATCCATGTTATATACGTTTAACCGATTATAAGTTAAAACTATTTAATCCTTTCCCTATAAATATATTAGAGGAGAAGCCGATTCCGTTAGGGACGTTTCATCGGGTATCGAGGATGAGCTGATATTTAGATATTTTGGTTTCCGAATACGTTCCAACGTATTATAGCCCAGTAGGCCTTGAAACAGTAACATTTCTAAGGCCTCGATCTCCCTATGTGTCGTAACCTCGACGTCTAAGTTCCCGAAATCAAAAAAAATTTTGTGAAGACTCGATTGAAAAAAAAAATTTCCAAAAAAAATTATGCGATCGGGAACTTAGACATCGAGGTTACGTCACATAGGAATATCAAGCCCATTGAAACGATATTATATGAAGGAACACTGAGTTTTAATACGTTTGAACGTATTTCGAAACCAAATTATCTTACTAGTATCTCTTTCCGAGATCTGATGAATCGACACTTAAGGAATCGACTTTCTCATAATATATTTAGGTATAGATTTGAATTATTTCTGTAAATAGTTGTTGTATAAACGTATATCATATAGCTGGCTAGAGTAATAAATTATTTCGATAAGTAAGTGTTTAAAGGAATGCGATTAAACGGAAAGTTTTATGCTTCTTTAGTCGTAGGAAATGGTTTTCGCTGTCGGAATGTGCGTTTCTGTCTGTCTGTTTGTTTGTTTGTCTGTCTGTCTGTTTAACATCTTCTTTATTAGTATTATTTGAGGAAAAAATATAAAATATGGTTTATAGTTTCAATTAGTTTAATATTCGTATTTTTTTGCAATTTATTTTTTCATAGCTTTGTTAGTTTAAAATCGTAATTTCCTCCGATTTTTTTTCTTTACAAAAACCATTCATAAAGGTTTTTTTATATTTAAATAAATCAATTAAAAATAAATAAATTAAAAAAAGTAATAATAAAATATGTAAAAACATTACATTATAATTTTTAAGGTAAAATTTTATAAACCGAACGCCGTTAAAAAAGAAAGCTCATATAAGGTAAGCCTTCAGTGATACGGCAACCCTTCTCGACAAGCAGCGAGACTCTTAATCAATTGCCCTTATTTTTCCCTTCTCGCCAGTTTAATTGGGAAATAACATATTCGAAAATTAGACACGACGATGAGGCCACTCTGCGAATTGAATTGCGATCTGCGTTGCCGAGAAACTGTACCGGCTGATTCCGTTCGAGAAAATTTCGAAACTTTTCGGCAAATCGATGATGAGGAGCGACGACGAGAATTCATCGCGTCGCGAATAGAATTTCCCGATTTGTCGCACTACGTGACGAAAATCCGCAGCAAATGGTCGAAGAAAGCTCAAGCCGCCCACGTAGCCGCCGCCGCGTATTACACCGACGCGGCGCGCGATAAGAGAGTTTGCGGGAGCTTTTTCAAGAGAACTCTGAAGATCAACGATAAACCCATAGCGGATGTCATCGAAGATAAAGAAAAGGAAGAGATCTCTAAAATAAAAGCAACGGTACTCGATTACGCGAACGAATGGAAATCCTCGACCGACAAATTTAAAATGCGTCCCTACAGTAGGTGTATCACGTGCGATGGGTTTATCGCGAACCAGGGAGCGAAAAATCCGGCTCTGGAAGAAAAATATCGTAAGCACGTAAACGAAACGCATTCGTCTTTGCAAATTAGAAAAATGGACGAGGAGGAGGCCAAATTCGACTCGGAAAAAATCGTAGCCCGTTTGCGATGGCATATACCGATAGAGTGTCCGAGTGAATCGTCATCGGCTCATTCGTTTGTCGACACGCCAAAGATAAAACTTTATATTTTTTCAATTTACACGGAGAGGGACGACACCGCGTATTTCTTCACGTGGCACGAAGGGGAGGGTACCAACGATCTGGCCGAAAGTTTTTCCGGCGTTTTGAAATTTATCGAGGAAAAATCCCGGAACTCGAAATGCGGCATCGATTTTACGTTTTATTCTAAATATTTTGACCTCGCTGAAATAGACGTCGTCATTGCGTTGTACATGGACGCCCTCTCCGCGATTAAAGGGGTTAACAGCATTACGCATAAGTTCCTAACAGGAAATCATATTATTCCCGGTATCGGCGTTTACTCGGAACCCGATATAGACAGTTTGATCGAATCGAAATTGAAACAGGGTCCCATTCGTACTCCCGAAAAATGGATGGACGTAATTAGGAATGACGAATTAGGGGTCCTAAGCGAGCTGCGAGAGATGAAACACGGCGACTTCTACGACTTAAAGCGGTTGGCGAATAATTACGCCGAGAGTGATAGTTTCGGGAAATTCCTGGATGAAAACCGAATTTCGCTTTTTGATGTGAAACAAATTCGAGTACGTCGCGAATTTCCGGGTAAAGTTTTTTACAATAGATATTTAGATGCCGTAGAGCCTTTCAAATGGCGTTTCTTCAGAAACAAGAAACCCGAACCCCTATACGATCGAGAGCTATCCATCGAGGAAAATACGTTAAAGGGAATAATAAATGACCTCGAAGGTTATCCCGACGATTCGGCCTTTTATAAATCTTTGCTCGCTAAACAACAATTTTTGCGCGATCAAAGGCCTATTCCTTCATTCACCCGGGTATGATCAGTCGACGCGCGTTCCACGCTTAGCTAGCCCTAGGATTACGTCATTTAGCAGCCCTGCAAAATTAAACGTTTTAATTTTTCAATTAGATGTTAGGTATTTGTATTCTTCTTGATTTTGAATTTTGTTAAAGAATTGTTTTTTTTAATCTATTTTGCGTCGATCAATAATAAAAAATATATATTCGTGCTGTTTCGTTTTCATTTCCTTTTTATCACCAATAATTAATTAAGTTTATGTAAAAAAAAGATGTCGATAAAAAATAAAGAATAGATCGTCGAGTTTTCTCGCTTTTAAATTTACCATAAGACGTTCGATCGAACTCGAGTCCATTCGCCAGTAATTTTATGAAAAAATAAATTTTTTGAGGAAGAAATAGAAACGATGAGGCCACTTTACGAAGCGAACTGCCGACTCGATTGGCGGGCAATCGTTTCTTCTAATTTGAATGGAAGAAAATATGCGTTTAAAGGAAATGAAACTAAACAAATACAGAGATTGTCAAAACGTTTATTGCTTATATTTATAAACAAACAAACAAAAGAATACAGCTTTGCCTCAAAATTAAAAATCGGTTTTTTATTTTTGATGACTAAACGATTTTTTTTAAAAAAAATTAATATTTGTTTTTTTCTGGACACCTGCAAGTGCCACGTAATATCGCACTAGGGAATTTGCAGACGTAAGCATTTAAAAGAATATAAAAAAAGGGAGAGGGCCGTCGGTGCCATCACTTATTGACAGTGCCAGGTCGAGTGTTGATTATAGTTCTCTAGGTGTGCTCGTGATTGTTCGTGCTTTTCCCTCTCGCACTAAGTAACGATATTTACGCTGGAAACTACCGTGGTGCCGTTGTTGTTAAAACACCGAGTGGTGAATTTACTATTCTTAGCAAAGGACTTACTGGAATATCTCTTTCGACCGATTTGTATTTTTATCAGGTAAGTTGGTTTTAAGTTATTTATCGGTATTATAAAATTATACTATATTATTTACAAGTAGAGAAAAATTCAAAATATACTTTTAAAAACAAATATCAGTATAAAATATTATTATTATTATTATTATTATTATTATTATTATTATTATTATTATTATTATTATTATTATTATTATTATTATTATTATTATTATTATTATTATTATTATTATTATTATTATTATTATTATTATTATTATTATTATTATTATTATTATTATTATTATTATTATTATTATTAGTCAATTCACTTTATTAATTTAGAAGGTCAAACTTAATTTGTCGGCAAGTGATTATTAAAGACGTTTATTTACTAGTAGTATTATTAACTCATCGTAGACTCATAATTAATAAGCTTTTTTTTCTTTCTTTTTTAGATTCCATTGGAAGTACTCCTCGTCACATTCGCGGCGGCAAATTTATCCGACATCGAGTCACGCTTATATTTTTTGCACGAGGTAATATATGTTTATTTTATTTTAAAACTTTTTGTTTGTTGTATTTTTTGAAATATAATAAATGTTTTTCATTTTATACCATATCATATATTGATAATTATTAAGTAACATAAGATGATGAATGAATATATATATATATATATATATTAGTGCGTGTATTACCTGTATTAAATGTATAGAATTATAGGGAGTAATGATAAATTTTATCTTGGAATGGTTTATTATTTGATGCGAATATACATTCATTTTTAATCTAAAAATAATCTCTTATCAAAAAACAATAATTTTTGAATTACAATTTCAATTTTTTAATCTTCGCTTCCTGTAATTTCAAAATATCTTGTCATTTAACGGCGTATTATAAAATTTACCTTTCATTTAAAGATTATTAGATTGATCGCCTAAAATGACGAGTCGTTCGAAATTGTTATTAAGAAGGAGGCGTTTTTATTTCCCTTTTTCGTTATTAATTCCTCGACTAATCTTCCTCCGTGTTCCTTTTTAGATTCGTTTTGACTCTGTGATTATGGCATCTACGATGAACGAAGAGACTACCAAACTTTCCTCATTGAGAAAATCTCAGAAACTTCAATCTCGTTTCAATGAACTTTTTGGCGATACCTTATCCTTTGGAGAAAAACATATTAATAATAACCGCTGTAGCAGCGAATCGAATTCTAGGTCGCTGCCCCCACCACCATCACCATCACCAAAACGGACATCTTCCAATCCGGACGTCGAAAAGACGAGCGGCTCCCGAGGTCCATTGAAAAAAATGGCGGTCTCAGGTAAGAAAGACGTAAACCACGGTGACGCAAAGTCTACGTCACCGCCGTCTTCCTATTATGACGCCGCTAAAATTAAAAAGAAGGCTAGCGACCCCCGAAACCCATTGAACGTAATGATCTCGGCGTTGGATCAAATAGTGACGAACAGCAGTGATGAACTGTTCCCACCCCCTCTGAGTTACGAAGTCTTCGACGATAACATCAAGACGAAGGAATACCACCCTGAACGCCCAGAAATGGAGGTTGAGGGTAAGGGTGATGAAGAGGTAGATCCGAAATCGGTTCTCGCCTTAAGAATAAAAGTGGCTTGTTTAGAAAATGTGATAAAAAAACTCATAGACATCATTTACACGATGAGGCGAGACTCTATTAACGAAAGAAATATTCAAGAACTCCGGATGGCTTATAACGCCAAGGCTCCTCCTCCTCCTCCTCCTCCTCCTCCTCCTCCCGCCCCAGCCACCGCTCTTACAGCCAGTGCGACTGTCACCGCCAATGGCACCGCGACTATCTCTGCGACTTCTTACCCCTCCTTCACCTCCGTTACCGCTTCTCCCCCTTATAAAGTCGGATTAAATGGCCTAGAAGACGATTTACGATCTACGAGAGAAAAGATTATTGAATCAACACCCGGAAAGAGAAAAACGCAGACATTCGTCTCGTCGAAGCAGTCTCCTAAAAAAAGAAAGAAAAATTCATCGGAAGTCGTCGATTTTACAAATTGCGACGATAACGCCGATGGAAGCAGGAAGGAGGATATCTTCGTGAATAACAACAACGAGGAAAAAAGTACAACAGGAGATAAAAAAACTGCAGAAGAAGGCAAATCCGAAAAAGGAGAGGTCGTGGAATCGCCGTCCAATGACGAAAAAATTGAAGAAAGCAACTCTTGTTCTGGCGAAGACGAAAAAAAGAGTGTAGGATCCCCGTCATCGAATCGTACATCTCGATCACCTTCGAAGAACAACGAGTCCAAACCCCCCTTCTCGGAAACCCCTGAGAAAAAAAAGGAAAAGGAATACATTTCCGCTCGAGATGCCGAAGTTAAAAAGCGCTCTTCGAGCAGTGGTATTTCCGCATCGATCCAAAAGGAGAGAAGCCCAAAGCGCGCGGCGCCCTCCCTATCGGTAGGAAGACCTTCCGACAACAGATCATCATCATCATTCAAAATCCCACGCTTGGTTAGAAGATCTTCCCAGACGCGCGCTTTTCGCAGTAATGTTAACAGCAGAAGCAACAACAGAAGCGCAGCTTCACTGACATCGCCATACGCGATTTCCCCATTATTCAAAAAATCCCCATATACTAGTAAAAGTTACAGCAGCTATTCTTCCCGAGATAGACGATCGCCGTGCGCTATTCCTCCGATGATCGGAAACCGCTCCACTTATCGTCGGAATAATGGCTATTGGAGATCTGATAACGTAGAATATAAATTAACCGATATGTCTACGTATAATTCTCGTGGGGAAGTTGGCAGAGGACACGAGCGAAATCTCGACAAATGGGGTAGTGCCGGGATTGAATCAACTTCGCTCCAAGATTCCCGTCATCGAAGATCGCCTCTAGCTGGTGAAGATTTAGATGTCCCAAAAGATCCCCGTCTAATAAAAGATCCCCGCATAAAAAAACTGCGTCGCTTTGTTCCAAAATTGTAAGAACTTCAAATTTTTCGTGTGTATTTACGTATATAATTTATAAATTTATATATTTATTTTTATCGCAATTTTAATATATATGTATAAAAATTAAGATGTATTAAAATGTAATTATATATATATATATATATATAAATATATAAAAAAATAAATATATATATATATATATATATATATATATATATATATATATATATATATATATATATATATATATATATATATATATATATATATATATATATTCTAAGTTTGCATTCATATTTTGTAACGATTATTTAATAAATTTCCAGATATTCGATTTGCATTTTAATAAATCATTCCCTTCGCGATATCATTTTAACCGACCAGATAACTAGAGGTAGTTGGTTCTTGATATAATGGGACTGATTGACGCATTTTATTTGTCGTCATCATCATTTTTTTTCATCATTAATTATTCAGGAAAAAGGAAATAATAAGTATTTTTTTAAAAACAGCTTTATTTAATGATTTTTTTACACGCCTCTTTAAAAATACATACAGTAGAAACTAATAGGTAATTTTTTTTTAATATAATGAATTTCTTAACAAAGACACATCATTCATCGTAAAAGAAAAATTGCAATTTAGACTCAATTTTTCCATCGCATCTCAGACGAGTGAACGACTGCCCGAGGTTTCACTAAAGATGGTTCGTTAAAAAATAGTTTCATTTAGTTGATTTCCAGTTGTATTACTAAGAGCGCAATATTAGTAAAAAAAAGCGTTTGAGTGAATTTACGTTCACTGTCAACAACTATGGCGTTTTATTTTCCCGATTCATCTCATGTTCCTACTTAAAACCGAATAACGGCTAACTATCGCTCTTAGCAATGGAGAAAAGTGGGAAGAGTAAGAATGCCAAGAAAAACTCCACCCACTTTTTTATTGATTACGCGATAATCTTTGTCGGTGTCGGTAGGAACGGAATGAAAAACAGAACAAAATGGGCGAGAGGAGGAGGTTTCAACAAATTTCCACCCTCCCAAAGTTAATGAGCAAATTTTCTCGACCTTTGATAAAAAAATAAAAAATAAAAATTTGATCGATGATGATAATAAATTAAATTTTGATTCAAGCGAAGATGAAAAGTATGTTTTTCAACATGAGGTTCATCGCGACAGACTCTTTAAAAAAATGGTACAACGCATCGTTTTAGGATTGGAGAAGCGATGAACTACTAACATTTGTCGTATTTTGTTAATTCCTCAAACGTTTTTTTTCCTCCAATTTGTCTCTCCTTCTCTCTGATTTAACTATTTTGATATACTCCGTTGCGAGTTTTGTTCAGAACGTCAAAATTATCCTTAAAATTTAAGGAGCTAGTCTTTTTGGTAATTCATCTTTCCGCCCGCGAAACATTCTCGAAAATCTTAAGTTAAATATTTTAAAGTGTCTTCGAAAATCTTAAGTTAAATATTGTAAAATATGAATGAATTTTTATTTGCCGAATTGAATTTTTCCGTCCGTGGAGAAACACACCGAAAACGATCCGTGCGTTTTCACCGTCGCCGCGGCCGCAGATACAAATTTATATTTATTTTCACGCTGATTAATTATATTGAACACACTGAAAGGAAAAATTCTTTAATTTTTTAGATCATTATTTATTCCATTTTCCTTTCTACGATTTCGAAAAACTTTATAAATTTAGCAAAATCATAGTGGCTTATGCTTATATCGGGTGGGGTTGATACGGTCATAGAGATGGACGTCCGTCGTCCTAAATTTCAGTCATTGATGTATAACCGCCAACGCTTCCGAAGATAGTTTATTTGTATTTTTTATTATTATTTTTCATATTTGTATTTTTTACCACTTTCTTAATAAAGATTCGAAAAATATATTTATTATAACCTTTATTTACTTTTTTAAATTTAGAGCATCGGCGAGCATTTCGATGATACGTCTTTTGAAGTAAAATGCATAGCTATACCATTACCAATAGGAGTGCGTGCGGCTGTTATTTTCAATAAGTCGAGCTGTGTGACATTCGCGTTAAAGGGGAGCTCCTCCTCCTCCTCCTCCCAAGCTTATTATTATTCTTATTATTATCAACTTTATATTTATTTATTTATCACACTGACTGGCGCCGTCACGGAAGTTGTTCGAACCTTTTCCGAGAAAAACAGATTTTTAAACCCAGCCCTCGTTATATCACTCGGAATTAGGGGCGCAAAATTTATTTAAAAAGGTAGTGTATTAAAATGAATAATACGAATATTTTTAAAACATTTTATTAAAGAGCATTATAACAAACAGCATTTTAGGATAAGGAAAGAAAATAATTACACGAGAATCAGATTATACATTAGTTATAGGACCGGCGTCTACCAATTTCATAAAATCCTCGCCCCATCCTAGCTTTTCTGCCAATATTTTACAGTTATCGTCGCAGTCACCAACGAGCTTTAAAGTTGTTGAGCTCGGTGGTGGTGTTTCTGACTCCTGGGGTTTTCGAACGATAAAAAGCCAAGGGCAAGAATGAGGCGTATTAAGAATCAGAGATGCGAAAGGATAATCGGTTAGAACGGTCCCTATTACTATTAATAAATCGCAATTGTTAAAATCTTTGACGTATTCTCGGTGTTTTTCGCGTGACAAGGGTTCGTTGAGTAATACGATATCCGGTTTCACCACACTGTCTCCTTCGCAATTAGAACACGTAGGGATAACGTCTTTGAAAATTTCCTCCTTCATCCATTCTCGCGTATATTCTTTTCCGCACGAAACGCAATGATTCGTGCGAAACGAGCCGTGATATTCAACAACTTTTTCGACTGGAATCCCGGTTAGAGTATCCAACGTATCTGTGTTTTGCGTGTAATGTCGCCACAGGATACCTTTATCGTGAAGCAGTTTGAAAAAGTAGTGCGACGGAGTGGGTTTCAATTCGGACGGGTAAAAGTCTTTCACCAATTTAAAAAAAGGTTTCGGGTTCTTTCTGAAAAAATCAACTTCGAATATAGCTAGGGGGTACGGTAACTCGTTCTTTTCGTCGTATTTGTCTATATTTTTGAATATCTCGCCGGTTGGAGACATATTGTCGAGAATTCCCGTTGGAGAAGTAGATATCCCGGGACCGGTTACGGTGATTACGTTTTTACATCTCCCGCTTTTAATAAAGGAAACTACGTCGTCGAGTGTCATGACAGGGGCTATCGGAGGCTTTTCCTCTGATGACGCGTTTTTCCTCGGAGTTGCGATAATTTCTTCAGACATGTTTGCTTTTAAGGTGCAGAATGATTGTGATGAATGAAGAAACTGGTAATTGTTTAATATATTTATACAGCGATATTGATCGTAAATTGATACTTTTATTTTTATATTAATTAATTTATTAATATAATAACAATACGGAATAATCGTTCATTCAACCGCCGAACCCCCCACCCCAACCTTCCCTGTTCCGTAGATAACGAGATGCGATTGGTTGTTAATGTAACGCGATTAATTATTATCGGATATTACTCGTCAATTTTATTACTGAATTATTTCTTTAGGAAAATGAAACAATAAATTTTTTTTTAAAAACAGCTTTATTTAATTTGTTTTATATTGTCCACCAAAAAAAAATACATACAACGGAGAGGAAATAGAAAGTTTTTTTTGGTAGAATGTCGTTGTAGTAGGAAGGCTTTTACAGACGCAGACCATAGAGAAATAAAAGGAAATTCTTCGAATACGCCTCAATCGATCCACAGCAACCTCAAACAAATGATACTATTTCTGTTTGACCTTCCGGGAGTGTCATTAAAGAAGCCTTACTCCTTAACAGCTTCATTTTGGTGGGCCTCGTCGTTGTATCACTGCTCAAAGCGTAGCTACCTTGATTATTAAAATTTATTTACGTTCGCGTGGTGTGAAGAAATGCACCATCAGCTACGTCATTCATTTAGAGCATTTGAATATATCATAGAATTATTTAATTCCTCGTTCCTTCTCACTTAAACCGATATCGAGCAAGCAATTCTTCACCCTGAAAAAAAGAGTACCGAAAAATTTTTTCTCTTCACTCTCTTCCTTCTCGTCTGTCAGAGAAAGACTTTTCGGGAACCGGTAAAAATAAGAAGAATAAAAACAATCGAACTTTGAATTTAAACATCATAAGCAGGTATTTTGTTGATTAAAATACAGAAAATGGATCACAGAAGAAGAATTATTGAATAGCATTAAATATTTAAAATTTATTCCGCTATCTCAAAAAGAGAGATGTAAAATTTTCTTATATTAGTTCGAGTTGCGGTATTATTATCATCACTCCAGAACTGTTTATGTATAATTTCGCAACAATTGCATTCACGAAGTTGGGAATGGGTATATATATATATAAAAAGATTTGTCCTAATATCCTCCTTGTAATTTTCTGGTGATAATTTTGGGGAAAGTAAAAAAAATATATTTTTAAAAGTTATTGAACTGGCTTTTTTGGCGCTTATATTTTTTGGGGTGAGTAACGTTTTTATTCTCTCATCTTTCGCTCGTTGATCATTCTAGCTTCATCTTCATTTTTTTAAATAATCGTAATCCACTCGTAATCGTAAACTACGAGTATTTTCCCGAGAATAGGAAATACTTGCGAATTAATAATAAAAAGTATATATTGCTGCTACTTCTCAATCGATTCACCGTTTTCTCGACAACACTTTCCATGCGTGTTCGATAGGCAGAAAATTTTACGAAAGATTCTTCTTTCATTTACTAGGTCTCGATGCGTTATTCGTAACGCTAGTATTATCTTGTATATAAAAAATTCTATTTTTATTCTACTTCTCATTTCTCCGAACAACGGTTCTTCCTCGTTCTTAATCTGGCGATCGCAATGAATAAAAAAAAAGAGGGGAGAAGGCTAAATCAAAATCGAACCTCTTTTTATTTAGTCGCGATTAATAAATAGACTATATAGTATCGCTAGCTAGCTAGGGAAGAAAGGTAATCGGAAGACGCGAGAGGTAGGTAGGTAGGTAGAGATGCGACAAATGTGATGCGCATACCTTGGGAAGAAATTGAATTTTGCTGACTCGTCTTTTGAAGCCTTTCTATCTTCTTTATGTACTTTGAAGGGTCGATGCTGATTGCTGATCGTTTGCATTTTTAGCGTTCGACTTTTTCACGTCAAATTCCAAGGCAATTGTAAGAAAAATATGGAAAAGTATGATTATTATTTCTTCTTGAATTAGTTCTTCGATGACACGAGGATAGAGATAAGAAAATGAGTAATTTCCTTACACTCTCAATAAAAATTCTTCGTTCATTTGTATCTACTCCTAATCGGATTACTGACATAACACGCAAGGGTGCGTGCTTCAGTTATAACGAGAGTTCCCCCGATTCGGAAGAAGACATTTTATTTTTATATTTTTGTATTATTATTTTATGGTTATATACGCGTATATTTTAATTTTTCAACTGTAATAATAAAGATTCGAGAAATATATTTATTATTACCAATTTTTATATTTAGCGACGAGTGTGAAATACACGCAAAAGTTGCTCGTTTTTATTTGCAGGTTGTTGACGCAACGCGCGTTATTATCGCAATTTATATCGCTAACATTATATTCAAATAGTTTCGGGAAAAAATGAAATAATAAATATATTTTAAAAACTGCTTTATTTAATTTGTTTTTACAAAGGATATCGAAATTTGGTAGTACAATGAAGTCCTTGATTTCGGGAGAGCTTCTCCGTTCCCTTGGAATGAAGTTTCATTGGGCGATTTTAACTAAACGGGGGTAAGCACCACCACCACCAACGTTCGTAACGCGAAGATGTGACAATGTATATTGCAAGTATTCCTACCGATATATTTCTGACATCGCTTGAGTTGACGTGATATTATTTATCTATCGTACTTTAATGTAAAACGACTTATATTTATCTTCTACTGATTACCGTTAAAGGTGTTTAAAATAGGGAGAAACTAGCTTCAATCCAAATAATAATAATATTAGCTTCACCTCCAGGATTGACCTTCGGTTCTTTTCAACAACAGCGCTTGTTGGGATATTTTTTTATTTTGTACTATTTCTGCACTGGGATCTAGTGCGTGCGACGAATTACAGATAATCATCATCGTCATTAGTCTGGTCTCCCGATGAACGAAAGAGAGAGGAGTGAGAAGCCTAAAAAACATCTTCAATCTTTCTCGGTAGCGCCTAATTGATGATGATGATCCGTTGACCGATTTTACCCATCTAGCTATTTATCTGTCGGTTTTTCCTTTCCACGGTAGCATGAAAACTTTTTTGACGATATTATTTATTATTTTTCTCCAGCAATCGAGGAATATCGAATGATTAACGCTACCATAGGTGCGTCATTTCTGGATTTTTTTTTTAACGAGAGTACAAACGCGGGTTTATATTCATGTTTTTAACGTTTATATTTTTTTTGACAATAAAAATTCGAAAAATATATTTATTACTACCCTTTTTTATATTTAGCAGCGAGTGCAAAAAGAGTTTTTAAATCACGTTTTTGTTCTAGAGATTATACTACGAATAAAGAAGGTATGAAAACACGACAAAAAAATAAAAAATAATTTTTTTAAATAACAATAATATTTATTATGATTAAAATGCGGAACATTACATTATATAACATTTTAAATGTTTTCAAAGGTCGGTTTTTAAAACCTCGTTATTATTATCCCTAATTCGTAGCTGTATATCGAGTCTCCACCCTAGTTTTTCGGCCAAATGAATGCACATTTCGTCGCAATCACCGATGAGGCTTATTAAATTTTTATTAGGAGCGTTCGATTGTAAACCTTGGTTGTTATTAGATTCAATTTCTTCCGGCGATAACTCGAAGGGGCTTGAATTAATTAATATTCGAGGGCAAGTGTCAGGCACTTCGTCAACCACAAAATTGAAATCAGGATCGAATGGAATGGATCCAATAAATATCAGTAAATCGCATTTCCGACATTCCTCCTCGTTCTTAGGATATCGGGGTGGATAAAAGTCTTCTAAGAATACCATATCCGGCTTCACCACACCATCTTCGCAAACTGAACACGAGGGGGTACTCTCCAGCGAGATTATGTTTTTCATCCATTCTTCAGTATACTCTTTTCGGCACGAAAGGCAACGAGCCGTGCGTAACGAGCCGTATAATTCTACGACTTTTTCAGCTGGGGTTCCCGCTAATATATCTAGACCATCTACATTTTTCGTATAATTTCGCAACAAAATTCCCTTTTCGTGAAGAAGTTTAATGAAGTAGTTCGCAGGAGTTGGTTGAAATTCCTTAAAGTAAAAATCTCGAACCAATCTTAAAAATGGCTTTGGATTCTGTTTATAAAATTCGGTGGACACTACATCCTCGAGGTGGTTTGTTAATTCTCCGTTGACATCATGTTCTTCCGCATATTTTAACATCGGGACGTATGGAAACAAATGGTGGGGAATTCTCGCCGAAGTAGATACCTCCTCACCCGCTAAAGTAATTACGTTTCTACACGTCCCGCTTTTGATAAAGGAAACCACGTCGTCGAGTGTGACGCGCTTCGAGGAGGAGGAGATTTTCTCTTCTTCGGAAGGCGCCGATATCGTCGGTACGATAGTATTTTCGGCCATGTTCGGTTTTGTTATGATTGATAAATGGCTCTTCGTCACTCTTTATTATACTCTTAATTAATTTATTAATTAATAACAATAATATTTATTTAATTAATACATAATCTTTTCTGTCTATTTAATTTTATATTATTTAGGAAAAAGGAAATAATAATAAATCTATTTTAAAAATTGCTTTATTTAATTCGTTTTATAAAAAATATGTACATGGGTAGAGTGTAGTCCTGACTTTCCAAAGACTCCTCGTTTTCTTAATTAAAGTTTTAGTAGGTGATTTTTGACAAGTCACCAATCAGACGCTTTATTGTAATCTTGAAGCACCCTCACACGGAGAGCGAAGAAGATGTTTTTATCACACATTCGAAAGTTATTCTACTCACGTTTGTCTAATATCGCTTGAGTAGAAAACAGGGCATCGATTCTAACGCGATCAGGTTTAGCTTTCACTTCTGCCGATCACTACCAAGGAGTCTCATTATAACATTTATTTTCTCTTTTTACTTGTTGTTTTAGATCTTTTTTCGCGAAATACTTTTTTTTGTTATAATCATATTTTGGTAGCGTGGAACCACCGTCAAGGGGAATGAAATACGGGATCGTTCGTTTATCCATCTATGAACAGGGGACACAAACGCGTATTTTAATTAGTGTTGGAATAGCGTGTAGTGAGCGAACATCACTCGAAATAAAAATCATTTAAACTCTACAGTTAGTTCTGTTTCGTGCGCCATTTTCTACTCTTTCTTAATTTTACAGATCGTCATCGTTATTAGTCTGGCCTCTCGATCGACGAAAGAGAGAAGAATGATGAGGCCAAAAATCCTCTTCTATCTTTCTCGGTTGCGGCTAATCAATGACGATCCGTATAGATTTTATCGTAATGTCGAAATTGAAGAATTTCCAATGTTTGAATACAGGAATCACTTTCTTCTTCTTCGTATTGGTATTGAACAGTGAAATTACTCCGTACATTTTTAATTTTCATCTTGGACGAGCTAGGAAAGAAGGGAGAGAGATGAAAAAGCAATTAGCACCCTACTCCTTCTTCATCCGCTAAAGCCAAAATTAAGTTTATTCGCCCATCTAACTATTTATCTGTTTCCTTTGGCAATCACCATCATTTCCTCCAATGAGAGTTGCGCGTCCACTATTACCTAGAATTTGGTCACGAGCTTATATATATTTATTCTTCGTGTATTTTTTTTTTACATTTGTATTTTATTTAATACTTTGATAATAAAATTTAGACAAATATATTTATTTATTATTACCATTTTTATATTTAGTACTTTATGTAAAAACGCGCGTGCGTGTCATGAAAAAAATTAAACGTTTCCGAGATTGAGCTGAAAGATTTCTCAATTCCCTCGTACGTGGAGAATATTTTACCTAAATGGAGGATAATTTCGTCGGCACTCTCTCGCTCTTTATCTTCTATCTCTTTCAATTAATTTTCATATCAATTTTTGTTGATATTTTTTTGGAATAATGACAGTAAGGAAGGTATAAAAAAACAACAAATAAAATTTTTTTAAAAGAAAAAACCCGTTTTAATAAAATGCTGGATATTGCAAAGTTTTAAAACATATTCATTTTATAGACGAAGTTACTAATTTTTTACCTTTTTGAAAATAAATTTTAATGGTGATGAATAAATCTCGGTTCGATTAAGAAACCGAATAATAAGAAAAAAAACATCTTCTCGCGTATTACAAAAAAGAGACTGGTCGAGTCGCGGACCCTCTCGCTTCGAGTTGTTTCATTCGAACGATCCCTTCTATGGCGCTTTTTTTCAATCCTTCGTTTATATCGGAAACCACTCGCTCGTAAGCCAGTTCGAAAGGAACTTCGCAGTCTCGCAATCTCGTCTCTAGACGATCATTGTTCGTCGTTAAACATTGAAACGCGTAGCAGAATAATTCTTTAGGGTCGAAAATTCGGTTAACGTCGCTGGGCGACAAATTTAAAAGTTTTTCCGCCACATTTTTCAGATCCATTAGGTCGAAACCCCCGATATTTTCTTCGTCTTCGAAGTTAAATAAGAAACTTTCGTTCAATTCGATATCGAAATCGAATTCCATATCGTGTCTTTTGAAAAGCTTTTTCAGTTTCGATTCTAAGAGCTTTGCGTCGATATAGTCTTCGTCTTGGGAACCGCCGAGGAGGTCTTCTTTGATTTCTTGGTAAAGCGATTCGCTAAATTTCGCGTAAAAATCCGATAGGCTCTCTTGGTATATGCGATTATCGTGGTTGTGGTCGAATCTCAACATCGTACTGAAAAGGAGTATTCTCACGTTTTTTAAAGAATTGTTCTCCCTTAGGGTCTTCACGGTTCGACCGATAAACTCGCGAGCTATTAACGTTACTATTTTAACCCTAGAACACATATCTTTAAAACATTTCATTTTTTCTTATGAATAGGAAAAATAGAGGTTTGATTAAATTTTCCGATTGAATTTGGAAATTTTTAAAACCGGTATTACCGCGCATATATTCTCTCAGCGCTAATTCCGGTGAATTG
>JABUQX010018695.1:5000-7500 GCA_015478945.1 Trachelipus rathkii
CAATGGTTTTTTTCCAAACCTTCCAAGTGGGTAGTAATAATTTCGAGGAGGTTCGGTTGAACATGGATCTCATTTGTTTTGACAAATTCTTGCAACCGAGGAAAGTTGGAGATGTCCATGCTCTTCACACACGCATCAACAAATAACAAATATTTTTTCTAATTGTGCTCCTCCCTTCCCTTGAAAAAGAGATGTGGTGGTTTCAATATAGTTTTCGAATATGTCAGAAAGGTATCCCAATTTAAGCAGCCAATCGACATCAGTTAATTTTTGAATAAAAGACTGCTCTGTAAATGTGACCAACAATGCATCGCTTAGTTCAGTCTGGCTAAAATCTTTCCCCTTGAAAACCACCGTACTTCTGTTTGCAACAAGAGGTGGAAGTGATCCATACCCATATCTTTGGCGGTAAGTTTTAAAAGGCGTGCTTGAAGCGGGCGGCTCTTAACATGATTAATTATCTTCACAGCATCATCCAGTACGACTTTTAAATCTTGTGGCATAATTCTTGTTGCCAGGGAATGCCGATGTATGACACAGTGGCTGCTGGTGGCGTTTTCTGCCATTTGCCTCATCCTAGACATAACCACTCGTTCCATCCCTTTCGTTTTTTTTTCCAACCATTGCGGGGCCTTATCCATCACTGCAAATATCCACACACTTGCTCCCATTCCAAACCATTTTCCCTGTACAAATTTCTCGATACATTGAAAATTTTCGTCGCCAAAGGGTGTAAAGTCTCAAGCACTTTTCGCTCGATGCAAAAGTTTCCTCCTTCTATTTTGCATGCTAATCGGTTCCTCACAAACCAAAAAGAGAACAGCAAGTCCCGCTACGTCGGTACGCTACGTCGGTACTTTCATCAAGCTGTAAACTAAAAAATTAACAGTTTTCAATCTTCTTAATAAGTTCGTTCTCGACTCGACCAATCTTGAATTGTGTTAATTCGCTTGTTTTATCAGTGTTATTTGATAGCTGCAACAGTTCAAATTCTTCTTGGCCATATTGGCAACCTAAAATGCAATTAACATCTTTCAGGCAAGGTTTAATTAATGTCCTCGGCATAGTAAATGCGGTTTTCATAGTTTTTTGCAATATTAACTGATAATAATGAAGCTCTTCATTGCGTTTTCATTTTTTAGAAATTCTCATCCTCATATAGATGAATTGCCTCAAGAGATAAAGCGGCGGCCGTTTAAAGATTTCTTCTGTCTCTTTATGTCACTAATCAGAAAATGACTGCATAATTCTAGAAATGTCTTTTAAGTGAAAATTGAAAATATGTGCCAGCACCCCTGGCACAGGCTGGCGGCACCCACTTTTGGAACCCATGCTTTACCAAACAAGAGGTTTTTCATCAAGGAAAATGCGCTTCTCTCTGACGTACTTCTCAACTATTTTTGATGTCTTCTTAGTCAGCTGATCATCTTCATTATCAATGCTTGAATGTAGAATTACATTCATATCGGTGATTATAGTGGTGCTTGTTGATGATTTCGAATCAACATGTGCTATTTTTTGTTTTACCTTGAACTATTTTAAATTTGCATTTCTGAATTACTTCACATTTTTGGCCGACGCCGACTTGTATCCTCTCCGTGAGAAACTGAAGAGTGAAAATTTATGTTTTGAATCTAGGGTCCAAAAATATAACTATAGAATACAAGTCGCTCTTTCTGAAGTCGAACTTTTGTTAAATTCTCTCAATATCGTCGCTCTAATTATTTTTATTCCATGAACGTCATTGTCTGATGATACTAAATACTTTTTTCAGAGTGGTTAAGAGAGAGTTGAAGTCGGTTATTGATGATGTGTTTTGTTGATTTTCAGGGTGAGTGTTATCTTCAAAGGGTTGGAGTACAGTGATTGAGTTAATTAAAATAAAATTGTCGTGGGATGTTAAGTCATTTCTTTTATCATTATGGTGGCCGTATAACCAGTCCGATACATTCAGTTCTTTAATCCTTATCATCATTTGCAGAGTGCTGTTCAAACACGTGGTAACGTCATGTGTCATTGAAATATGTGAATCATTATTTCTGGCCCGCATTTTCTTTAGTTCTCCTTGAGTCATGGTCGACGATTAAAATATTCTGCAATTGACCTATATATTGAAAGAGCTTCCCTGACTGATTTTGAGGTGTCATAATATTTCTAATGCTAAGGAGCAGTTGATGACTGACGGACTTTGTGCTATTCTTTCAAGAAAGTAAGAAAACTCTCATTATATTGGCATCAACATCTCTCATGACACAGCGAATACTACGTGGAAATGGGTTGCATTTCGCCAATATTCCACTAAATAAGTAATGGAATATAGGGAATGCGAAATAGATGGCTTTTTATGACACACATCTCTCTTCCTAACCGAGAATAATTACGTTAATAAAGTATACATTATGCGATGTCATTGAATACAATATCAAAGTAATCCCAAACTACACTGGATGAGTATGCCATTACTTTGCTTTAAAAGTTGATCTCGAGCGAGTATAATGAC
>JABUQX010018695.1:17500-32500 GCA_015478945.1 Trachelipus rathkii
AGTTTTCTACTCGTAGTTAGCAAAGATAGATAAATTACGCGATCATGACTCGAGTTTTTTTATGTTGGGATGGCTTGAGTTTTTTGATGTTCCATAAGCAGGGTTTTATTTATAATTAGGAAATCGTGAAACGTGAAGCAAGTGAGGGGACAGAGGGATATTTCGCATTAGTACATGTTATCAACATTTGCTATATATATATATATATATATATATATTTAATATATTAATTATATATATATATCATATATATATATATATATATATATATATATATATATATATATATATATATATAAAGTTTTAGCAAAATATCATTATCAGATAACCAGGGGTCTACCCAAAATCGAAAAACATGTCAAGTGGTCTACGAGACAAAAAAGTTTGGGGACCTCTGCTCTAGATTATAAAATATTTAGGGTACTATAAAAAAAGATGGGTTGTTATTTACACCTTTATTTTGACTTACAATTTAATATTTAGAAAATATTTTTATAGAAAATTGAAAAAAATATATATCTTATCAAAAAATATAATTTATTTTCTTCCTAACTATTAAAATAATTCATCTTTGAACTAATTTATATGCAATATATAATTTTATTCAAAACTATCGTTTCCTAAAAATAAAACTGCTATAAATAAATCCTTCTTTAACAAAGCCCTTAGATCTGGTTTCGTAATTTTTAAATCCGAAAATAACACCTCAACGCTCACTTGAGTGTGAGGCAAAGTTGTTACTGTGTAAGAAGCATCTGGAAATCTTTTAGGATAATATGGGATTGCCTCAGTAACTGTTAACATTGATTTCCGGTCAATTTTCCTTTTCGTTATGACATTTAAGGATTTATATCATTCTACTTTTGTATTTTCCTAGAGGATTTTTGGGTTGAAAGTCTTTTGTTGACTGACTGTCATTTTTCAAACGCTTTTCTGCGTGCTCCAATTGGTTCCATTACCTATCAACATTAGCTTCTTCATATTCATCTGACAAGATGCCACAAGAAAGAATTACTCAAACTGAAAAATTATCTGACACAGACCCAGATTCCTGTTCGATAGTGCTGTTCATTTTAAGTCCTATTACACAAATAGCATTTCTTGCATTTAATATCAGATCTTCAGTTCTGAAGAAGATTCTGAACTATGAATCAATATACCTAGATGGCGGAAGAATTATTCTAGTTTTAGTTAGCATTCTTTTCTTTTTTCCTCCTTTCATAGAATTTTTATGTCATATGCTAAAATATCTTCTATATTTTATAGATGCTTACAATTAGATGCTTACAATCTCTATAAAATATTCTGACAGTCAAGTCCTCTGCTTGAATTTACTTTGTTTCAAGAAAAGGTATTTTAAAATTCTTCGAGGGTTTCAGTTTGCTCTTATTGATTTTTGGGGAGAGAGAGACTTCAGGTGTACCTCACTTTGCCACCTAGACGCTTTAAAACTTCAATTAATTTTGAAATATATATATATATATATATATATATATATATATATATATATATATATATATATATATATATATATATATATATATATATATATATATATTATATATATGTAATTATAGAATATATTATATATATATATATATTTATGTAATGTATATATATATATATATATATATATATATATATATATATATATATATATAATATAATATATAGTGTCTATATATATATGTATCTATATAAATATATATATATATATAATATATATATATTATAGTATATATATATATATTATATATTATATATATATAATATATATTTATATAGATATATACATATATATATATATATATATATAATATATATATATAATTAATATATAATATTATATATATATATATATATATATATATATATATATATATATATTAGGGTGGTCAGTCTATGTAGCCGTGGAGCTATTAACCAAAGAATTGTATGCTATCTACTTGTTATGCTTCTCTTTTGATGCTTCTTGTAAGAGATCAGGATTAACGACATTAATTAACAATAATTTTTATAATAAATTATTTTAATAAATAACAACAGATATTAAATTATTTGACAAGAGGCGTGAGAGGCCTTCAGCCAATCAAAGTGTTTGCTTTAATCTAATTGGTTGAAAGTTGGGGCGTGACGCACGTTGCTGTTCTGTGAACCTACCATAAAATTTATTTTAGTTATATTTGAAATCTTGTAGTAGCAAGATATAATTCTATATTTCTTGTGATTTCTACTATATTTCATTGTTGTTATTTTTGTATTTGTTTCCAGTTATCATCCTCTTATTAAACATTTGTAATAAGTTGCAAAACATGTCAAGGGGAAAAGTTTTCTTGTTAGTGAAACAACGCACGAAATTACTGGTAGTAAACTTCCATCAGAACGAAATTGCTTAAGTGCACTTTGTATGAGATTTGTAAAGGTACCTTTGAATGCAAGTGCCGCTCTTATGATAGATGAGTTTTAGTGTTTTGGAAGAAAGCGCTAGTTCCCCATCAGGACCATTTAAACTGACAATAAAAGCTGAAAAATTTGTATGCAACCTGGCAACAATTGTCCAAGACCAAGAACAGAAACAGTGAATTATGCAGGCAGAGAAAAAACAAATTTAAAGAAGAACTAGATGACTTATTTGACATTAGGAATGATGAAGATCCCTGAGGGTAATGAATTTTTAATATCACAAAGAAAAAGGGGTTCGCCCTGAACGCATGATTGGAAAAGATATTATTCTTGCCGCTGGTGAGAAGAGGTCAGAATTACGAAAGTAGAAAAAAGTTGAAAAAGGAAAAAGGCATGTCAATTTTGACGTCGAAGAATATTCAAGAAATATTGAAACAGAATCTATTGATGATGGTAAGACTAAAAAATGTATCTAGTATTTACATATGCCATAATTGTTATATAACTGTAATTTTCATATATTATATAATAGGTTCTTTCCTGTTTCATCAACTGCTGCCCCAAAACCGATTATTATCGATATTTTTTGGCAGCTGTCAATGAAACAGGAAAGGTCCATATAATGTGCAGTTAATACAATACATTAATAGATTAATAAAAATTATTTTTAGCCGAAGTTGCGGATCCTATAACTACAAGAAGAGTCAAATAATGAAGACAGTGAATTGCAAGTCGTTGCAAGCCATTCTAATTTGCAATTTACTTCAGATTATACGATGGTGTTTACTGATGTAAAAACAAAGAAAAGAGCCAGAAAACAATTTTTAACTGCCCGACTTTCAGCAGAGATGGATAGGTGCAAAATAAGCGATATAGATAATTTTCAACTTTAGAAACTGTTTCACTAAATCCTAATGACAATGTCATAAACGTATCTTCTCTGAGAAGAGAGAGACAATATTTTCACAAACAAACAGCTAAGAAAATAAAAGTTCATTTTTATAATTAAATATAAACTTTGCAGTAGTAATTCAATGGAACTCGAAACTGCTCCCAAACTTTAAAAGAAAAATCTGAAGTAGATCGCCTTCCATTATCGATCATGCTCCCAAGTTTCAGAACTGATACAAGAACAACCGGCAAGAAATCGTGGCTCTATGTCGCAGTTACGCATACGCTTATTCTGTAATTGGGTCAATCTTCAGATAAAAGGTTTGTATAGCTTTTGTTTTTTGAGGTACTCGTTTCCTAGACTCTTTGGTTTCTTCAAACACGCATTCGGACCAGGTCTCTCATGAATGGTATGCACTCTTCTAGAATAAAGGTTAGGGAGAGAAATTTTGTTTTTACTTTCTGTCTGCTCCCAGCCCTTCCTTCTTTTTTTGTATCTTTGTGTTCTCGTTTTGGAGCCTACATTGCTTGTCGCAGAGCTGTAGCTTCTTGCAGCATCTACGTTGGTCGCTATCTTCTGGGTCATGAAGTCCGCTCTACTGTTATACACAACGATTTCAAAAGAAATTTGACCAATAAGTTTATATAGAAGACGAAATTCTTGACCTACCCTGTAACTGGCATCTGTTGCAGAGGTATTACCCAAGTTCTTAAAGAACTTTGCTGGAGAAATTTTAGCTTTTGCGAGATCAAATGTCAAGTTTATCTCGTGACGGTTATAGGAGAGTCATTAAATTTAATTTTGATATTCTTAGGTGGAGTTCCATTAAATGAAATAAATTTCCATTAACCTAGACTTATTTATCATTTAGTTCGATGGATGGCTAAAGGTATATATTGTATAAAAATCTTTATATTTAAAAGACAATTTCGGTTAAATGTCAGGAGAAAGGCGCTTTTAAAAAAAATTTGCTGCTTCATTGTGAAATGTTACACAAAAGCATGGTTTTGTGCAAACAACGCCATAGGTGCTCCGGTAAACGACGTATGTTTTTTAAGAAAATTAGTGTCCTTTAAAGTGGACTATGTAAAAATAGCCGACGCAGCCATTAACAAATTTTTACATCATATATGGTATCTAATAGAACATAATGCTGTATTTTCTATATTTGATGAAAGAGAAAGTAATCTGAAAAAAAAAAAAAAAATAAAAAATAAAAAAATAAATAAAATGGCAGAAATCCTATTAGGCGTTAAAAATTGCAGATAAAATCAAAACACCTTATAAAATTTTTAAACCAAGATCTTCCCGAGAAGCTATTGTCTTCTAGATCCCTTAAAACTCTAGAGAAATTTAAAATAATTTTGAATTTTTAAGAGTAAATTCGGATCTTTAAGATGGATCGGAAGACTATCAAAATGGAAGGGAAATAGTTAGATCGTTAAAATTGATTAATGACACTGCCGAGAGGGGATTTAATTAAAAAAAACGATTTTAATGTCCAAATTACGAAGGATGACGAACAGAAGCAGCACTTGTTACAGGTAACTTTATAAAGTTATTAACTACAGAGAAATAGTTAATACAGAATGCACAGAAATCTAAATTAGTAAAATTACATATTTAATAAATGAATTTTTTTATAGGTATAAAGCAATATCGAAAAATGTACCCTTCCTGCCATCAAAGCTGTCTTGAGAAAGGTTTTCGACAATTAATGTTCTGCAGCAAATTATTGTATTTCTATAAATGATTTTTCAATGATATTCAAAAATAAAATGAATTTAACTAGAGATAAAATCTTTGAAACTATCTTCAACCTTCAAATTCTTCTCCATGTTTACAAAAAATACTTTAAATGATAGGTTACATTACATGAGGAGGTCGATTTAAGTGACCAAATCGGTAGTAGGAAGGGGATATTGCATGCTCTGTGTTTATTTATATACCCGGTTTTTTGGCACCCCTTCGAAGAAGGGGTGCGCCAGACGGTTGCGTAGCAACCGTCGTACGTGTCCCCCCTTAGTTTTTGCCCCTTTGGGGGTTTTTAGGCCCCCCTTTTTGTGATTTTGATGGTATCAATTTTGATGGTGTCAACTTTGATGTGTCAGCTTTGATGCTCATCTTTGATGGTATCAATATTTGATGGATCAACTTTGATGCCTCATACTTGACGGCTCATCTTTGATGGCTCATCTTTGATGGCTCAACTTTGATGGCTCAACTTTGATGGTTCAACTTTGATGGCACCTATATTGATGCCTCATCTTTGACGGCTCATCTTTGATGGCACCTATATTGATGGTTCAACTTTGATGGCTCAGCTTTGATGGTGCCTATCTTGATGGTTCAGCTTTGATGGTGCCTATCTTGACGGTTCAACTTTGATGGAACCTATATTGATGGTTCAACTTTGTTGGTACCTATATTGATGGTTCATCTTTGATGGTTCAACTTTGACGGTTCATCTTTGACGGTTCAACTTTGACGGTTCAACTTTGATGGCTACATATTGATGGTTCAACTTTGATGGTACCTATATTGATGGTTCAACTTTGATGGCACCTATATTGATGGTTCAACTTTGATGGTTCAGCTTTGATGGTGCCTATCTTGACGGTTCAACTTTGATGGAACGTATATTGATGGTTCAACTTTGTTGGTACCTATATTGATGGTTCATCTTTGATGGTTCAACTTTGACGGTTCAACTTTGACGGTTCAACTTTGACGGTTCAACTTTGATGGTTGCCAATCACCGTAAGGAGTGTCTATGAGTGTTCTATTAGTGTTCTATGAGTATCAGATGAGTGCCAGGTGAGTGCCAGGTGAGTGTCAATGAGTGCCAATGAGTGCCAAGGGAGTACCACATAGTGTTGAGTGAGTGCCACATAGTGCCAGCTGAGTGCCACATAGTGCCAACTGAGTGCCACTTTTTTCAAGCCTTTGTCGATACCTTTTACATCATGAATAGCCCTAATCATTACGTCGGACTCAATCTCGTTGTTAATAATTTGAATATCCTGATGGGGGAATGATTATAAGTTGCTAGGATGCTTCCTACTATGAGTTAGCCTTTTTCTAGCACTTCTAGCACGACAGAATATATATCTAAAGAGTTACACATTTGGGGCAGTGAACGCAAACGTTTCCGAGTCCGCGTCCGCAGGTGAACCCCACCGCGAAACGCCGCGTGCGCCCGCAGGAGCAATATTACTGCGTAACTGCAGCGTGCTCCCGCAGGCGCAATAACCGCCGCGTGCGCCCGCAGGCGCAATATTACCGCGTAACCCCCGCGTGCGCCCGCAGTCGCAATATTACCGGCGCCGAACGATAAATATTTCATCGTTTGTATATCAATGGTAAAATATTCAAAGATTTCTTTTCAAATATACTATGAGTCAGCCATTTTTATTTCATACTTAAACATTTTTAATAAAAACATTTTTACGATCCTAAAACTGTAACTCATTAAAGACCTTAAAGCAGTAAAACAGTAAATTAATTAGCTAATTGACTACGCAACAAGGGGATTAGTAAAGGCTTTTTTTTACTGTTTACGCTTACATCATATTATGTTATTAACATTCACGTTTTCTTTTATATTTTGCTTTTATACCTAATATATTTTTATTTATAAATTTTAAGAAATTGTCAATGCAAGAAGAAAAAACACAGAGTGTCTGTTATATAAACATTTTATTTTAATAAATTTTATTAAAAACATATACTTACTTACATACCTTAAAACAGTAAAACAGTAACAATAGAGGCTTTGCTTAGCACCAAGGGATTAGTAGGGATTAGTAGGGTTAGTGGGATAGTTTTATCTGCTTTACTGCTTTCGCTGCTTACTGCTTACTGCTTTACGGCACTTACACGTCAATATATTTATTACAACAATTAGGTTTTTCTCTTTTTATATTTTTTTATTTTTGTTTAATACTTTTTATTATAAATTGTATTGTAAGATAAAAACACAGAGTGTCTGTTATATAAACATTTTATTATATAAACTAAAATATTATTAAAAACATATTACTTTTACAGGGCCTTACAAGCAGTAAAACAGTAAATCAATAGCGCTGTTGCTTAGCAACAAAGGAGGGATTAGTGAGGATTAGTTTTACTGCTTTACTGCTTTACTGCTTTACTGCTTTACTGCTTTACGGCACTTAAACGTTATATTTATTAACATTATGTTTTCTTTTATATTTTTTATTTTTGTTTTAATACTTTTTTATTTATAAATTGTATTGTAAGAAGAAAAACACAGAGTTTTTGTTATATAAACATTTTATTTTAACTAAATTTTATTAAAAACATATACTTTACATACCTTAAAGCAGTAAAACAATAAATCAATAGCTCAATTGCCTAGTAACAATGGGAATATTATGGCTTTGTTTTACTGCTTTACTGCTTTACTACTTTACTGCTTTACTGCTTTAATTAATCTCATTATTCATTAATCACTTGACGAGTATGGATGTGGAGAAATTTACGTTCCGAAGTCCGGCTACATGTCTTGTAGCAGGTCCGACAGGATGTGGTAAAACCTTTCTATTATTAAATATTTTAAAGGAAATGGAGATTTTTGAGCATATCCCGGTAAAAATAATATGGTGCTATAATGTTTATCAGGAAAAGTTTAAGGAATATAAAGATGTTATTCAATTTCATGAAAGCATATACGATATTAGATCATTGGACAATACACAGGTCATAAAATTATTGTATTAGATGATTTAATGCACAAATTGAATTTGGAAATAGGAAGAAGCGTTCCACGACGTTTATTCTCACCATCCAAGTATTCTCGGTGTTTTCATAACAGAATTTTTTCATCAAAGCAAGCATATGCGAAATGTTTCTTTAAACACCCAGTATTTACTGTTGTTTGGACAGAGAAGAGACATGAGTCAAGTTAATGTATTGGCAACTCAAATGTTTCCCCTTCAAAGGAAAGAGTTTTTAAAAGTATATAAAGGAGGTTACTTCAATCCTCACTGTATTTATGTGTGAACTTCACCCCAAAAACACGTACAGAGTGTTGCTCCGTACCACATCTTCCCCTATGAGATAGAAAACTGTATACATCACCTGAATATGAGTGCTCTAGGTGGCAAAGTATTTACCTCTATAAAAAATTTAAAAATCTGGAAACCGATCTGAAAAAGTAAACTGAATTAGTGAGGGATGAGAATATTCATCGAATGTGTATGTGAAGTCTGTTTAAATCTTATAAAAGGAAATGTTCCTTTAAACAGGCCTCAGAAGGTAAAGCTGCGTCGTTATAGAAACATCATTAAAAAACTCTCCCTTAACATAAAAAATCTGAAAAATAAAAAGAAGTTACTACAGAGAGGAGGTGGCGTATTCCTTCCATTACTCTTCTCCGTTATAGCTCCACTGATAACTAAGTGGATGTCCCCATGATGAAGAAGGTTGCTGTAATTCCATATAATGAGTATGAGAAAATGAAGTATAATAATACATCATCTGTGCAGAATTCAATACCTCAGATTCATCATTCACAACCTCTATATGACCAGCTATTGCCACACACTGTGCAAAATCCACTATCACAGCTTCATCATTCACAACCTCAATATGGGCAGTTATTACCACACAATGCATCGACATTACAATCTCTTTCACATCAACAACAGTTGCATCAACAGAATCCTAATATTGTGAACGACTCATTATCTTTTCAGCAGCCTCTACCTCATAGCTTATATGATCCTAAAGTTGATCAGATAACCAATTACGAGAAGGAAGTGTATAGGATATTAAATTCAGACATTAACATCCATGAGAAACGCATCTTATACCAAGATGCCATACAAAAATTGATAGATCTTAAAGACTTGCATCTACATGCATCACTACGTAATCCGATATCCGATGATGCAAATATACCTAATGAAATAAAACTTGAAGTGAAAAATGAAGATAGATTTAAAAATATCCTAGAGGAGAGCTTACCTATTAGAGTGCCGTAAATCAGGAATAGCTTTATATAATATTTTAAAAGATCAATTATCTTTGAATGAATCAGGGCAGATCATCATTGATGATGAAATAGTTAAAGGTTCAAATATTGTGGATTTGATAGCTGATCTCTCACGTGATGGATGGAGGGTCTGTAAAAGCTGATGATCAAACAAGAACATCAGACTATTAATTTTTCCAGAACTTTTAATCTTAAAACAACAGCGATTACCAGACTGATAATTCCAAGACGCTAGACCTGATTCAGTCCCTCAGGTACTTCTTACGCTTTCAGATAAATTTAAAACGTGTTACCAAGAAGGAACGAATAAAAAATTACTATAATAATACCAAGTTGGATTAAAATCGTAATTATGTATTAATCATATATTATATATTTATATATTATATCTTATATATATATATATATATAAGATTTTATATATATAATATATATATAATATATATATTATAATATATATTTAATTGTAATGCTTGTGGTATAAATAAATATGTTATTTTAAACCTTTTTCTTTATCCCTTTTTACTTTATATAATTACATTTTTGTGATATATATATATATATATATATTATATATATATATATATATATAATATACATATATATATATATATATATACTATATATATATATAATATATAATATATAATATATATACTATATATATCTATGCGCTTCATGTGTGCCAGTAGTCACACTGGAGGCGAAGGAGCTGGTTGATAAGTATTACTTCAATCTGAAGGAACCAAATAGTTTTGGGGGATTCACTAGGTTTGCTTTAAGGTTTCCTAATATTGAGAAAAAAGAGTTAAAAAAATATTTAGAGGGAGAAGAGGCATTTACTCTACATAAACCTGTAAGAAAAAATTTCCTACGCGAAAACCATAGCTCCACAGGTCGATAGTGTATGGCAGATAGATTTAACTGAAATGATTAAATATAGTTCTTATAATGAAGGATTTCAATACATACTTTTTACTATTGACGTATACTCTAGATACTTATGGTTAAAGCCATTAAAAGATAAAAAAATCCAAGACTGTGAGTGATGCAATGAGAGAAATTATAGAAACGGAATGTAGGTGGCCTAAAATGTTCTGGTCAGATAGGGGCGGTGAGTTCTTAGGTCACGAGTTTCAAGAATTAATCAAAGAGTATGATATATGGTATTACAATACATTCTCAGTAAATAAGGCAGCTATAGTTGAAAGAGTCCAGCGCACGATTAAAGAGCGTATGCATAGGTATTTTACTAAAATGAATACTTTTAAATATATTGATATACTGGACGATCTAGCTTATTCTTATAACAGATCTTACCATAGAACTATAAAGACAACTCCTTTAGAAATGTTAAAGCTGGATAAACCTGATATACAACAGGGTAAAAAAGTAAGAAAAATTAAAGATAATTCAGGAATAAAGGTGAAGGATTATGTAAGAGTATCTAGAACAGAAGAAAGATTCAGAAAGGGATATGAAGCGGGATGGTCTACAGAAGTTTTTAAAGTTTGTGATATACGTAGCTTCCCTACTGATGGTTTAAAATTATATTACCTGGAAGATTTAGATGATGAAAAGATAAAAGGAGGATTTTATAAACAGGAAATACAGAGAGTACGATTTAATCCTAAAAGTAATGTATATAAAATAGAAAACATATTAGGTACAAAAGGTCAAGGCCGAACTAACAGTATTTGGTGAAATGGGTGGGATACCCTGCTAAGTTTAAGTATAAAAGTTTAAGTATAAAAGCAAGTGAAATTAAAAATCATTAATCAGTTGTCATTATAACCATGGAGAGTGTAGATCACTTCTATTTAACTCTCCCGTCTTCAGCCTCTTTGGATTTACATCCTGATAATAAACTCTCGGATTTTACAACTGTGTTAATGAATCCTATACAACTTGAAAGAGAGGTATACGAAGTAGGATTATGTGAAATGATATTAAATACGGACATAGAAAATTTACCTCACAATCTATTCTGGATGTTGGTGTACAGAAGTGTAGAATGTGTTGAAACTATATTACAAGTGAAAGATACTCGCGATCTGCCTAGGTCTACGATTGGTACAAAAGAATACTTCTTTGAAGAATTTGCTCTGCGGAGGGCATATTTTAAGTCGGTACCTGCTATTTTTAGTTATTTAAACGATCTCTTTGATATGAGTATTATGTGTAAGGACTTGGTATACAAAACTGATATGCGTACCTATGAAGATAAAGTAATAATATCTTTAAGATCAAAAGTAAGTGTAAACCTGCGAGACCGTGATATGTTTTTTTCTCAGACGATCACCATGGCAACGTAAACATATCCGTAAACGTGATGGTGAGTTGGATATACTTCATGATATCCCTACTATGTTGAAGAGGGTTATACTATCTGTGGAGAATAACCCCATGACTCCGCATGAACAAAAAGATGAAGCAGACCGAGTACTGCATTATACATGTACCCCATCAGAGATGCTCAACCACCCAGGTATGGCTTATGTATATACAAATATAATATCACCAATATGTAGGTAATACTAAAGCTCCTTTATTAATAGTAGTATATTTTCCCAAGTAGAGTAAAGTTATAACATTCCCAATGTTCTTATCTACGCTCTGATAGATCAAATTTTTGACTTCTGAATACGGTTTGCATAAAAAGATGTAGATGGACTCCCTTCCCCTTTTTACAACAGTGCTATTGTTTGTGGTGCAAGTTCATATTAGAAGAAACAGATGTAGTAAGTACAGCATAATGGACTTATAATAAGAGGCGTAGTCAGTTATATTTTTTCCATTCATTAACGTAACTCTCACAGTGTAAGATAGTACAAGAAAGAAGCTCCTGTAATAATGGAAGATGAAAGGGTGTTCAGAGGATCAAAAATGCAGAGGGTGTATGGTCTTGGTGGATTTTTGCAAAATTATGGAGAAGTGCAAGGCCTCTACTCAGGAGAGGTGGGAATATATAGGTAAAAAAGCTATAAGAACATGGTTGCATACTAATTCAAGATATTGCGGACGAGCTAACCCACGCATGCAATCATTAAAAGACGTATTGGCTGATTTTCAGATGAGAATGTTGGATGATGTTAAGCGTAAAATAAGACGTAAAATGTCAGGTCAAGGTCGAGGGAACAAGAAGATTGTCATAAAGAAAAAGCCTAAGGGGAAAAAACCTCTAAAGAAAAAATGTATTGATGTATTTGCTATTTAATTACTATCTGTTAACTTTATACGAGGTGTCTATCACTCCATACAAGTAGTGTTTTTCATGAAAATGTTCATTATACGACCAGAACTCGCACATACAAGATGCATTTCCTTCATCCTTCTAGTCCTGATTGTTGTAAGAGTGAATTGGATCTCTTCTCCATGAACCCTACCCAGATTAGCGTAAGCGATTCCAACTTTATCAGTGTTAATCCTATGCATTCAATTCACCAACACAGATGTTCCTCTATGAGTTCATATTCCAGGCACTTCTGATCAATACCTAGATCCATCTAATGTGTTATTAATATTAAAAACGACAATTTGGATACAAATACCTGATGGTAAAGATCTTCCTTCAGGTGACTGACCATATAGTATATACAGAATCAATTTCCTGTATACATGTTTCACTCAGATTGAAGTATCTTAACGGAACTTCACTAGGTGCGTCAGCGGCTAATTATCCTTATAGAAGCTATATAGAGCATTTGTTAAATTAATTCGGACGACGCTAAATCACTCTCATCTCAATCTTGTTGTTTTATAGTTTTAAAGATGAAGCTGCACATATAGATAAAGCAGCTAAAGTCATAAATAATACTTATGAATTTTACGGTCGATTAAATGGTGATATCTTCTCTCAAGAAAGACTCATTCTACCATCTGTAGATACTAGAATCCTTTTAACCCGATCAAATCCTAAATTTGCTCTTAAAATAAAAAGTAAACCTACTGCTACGGCTGTATGTCCAGAGCCTGTTTTCAAACTGTTAGAGGCCTATTTGTTAGAAAAGTGAAATTATCACCCCAGCGTCATTTGGAAATTGAAAAATTCGCCTTTTTGAATACTAAATATCCTAATTACAGAGTTGAAACCAAAAGATATCTTAATTTCACTCATAGGATTAATCGAAGTATCAATATCCCTACCATTGTGAATCGGAACTTTTACCACAAGAAAGTAATAATACGGGATTGTGGAACATAATCCTATCGGGAATTATAAAAAGGTCACCCTATAAAATTCACACCTTTCGGACTTAGGGGTATTAGTTTACATGTGAATGGCCTACCTCACGGACGTGATTATGAAATGTTATACAACGGAGACCTATCTCTCTGTACTCGTCCTTTTTACGACTTAATAGCCAATACTGTATCATGTAATGATAGTGGGACAGGCTTAAATCTTGAAGAATTAACGCAAAAAGAATAGCAATTTATATACGCTATATCTTACTGCAGACCTTTCACTTGTTCCGCCTATCATTTAAACATTTTTTGAGAAAGGGTACATTAGGACTAAGTCCTCTCTTTTGGATCAAGTCACACATCACCCATCTCTGTAGTGGTCTTATCTTGAACACCCTTCAACTCATTGAAATTGAACCAGAGTACGCACGTGCTTTTGTGAATTATTAAAGATGAATGAAGAGGAAATAAAATCGGTGTTTAAAAATGAAACTCCGTTTTTTAGGAGTGTTCGCTATTAATGAAGTAAACTCTGTAAAGCTGGAGAAGGATACCTGCTTCATATTCAATACATTGCCTCGTCACATCACCTCAACAGGTCATTGGATTTCCGTTTATAGAGCAAAAAACGATACTGTTCACATAATTGATTCTTTGAACTTAAATTTTATATTGAATGATAATTATTTCAACGTATTTTTAAAATATAATAATGTAAGTTATGTAAAAACTATGTCTTACCCCATTCAACCCTTATATTCTATGTGGGGTCTATTGGTACTTATTTCATTATATGCTTTTTAAATAATGTATGTTTTAATAAACTGTAAATATATTTGATGCTAAAAATTTGTATGTCAATGAATTTTTATACTTTTTAAATATTAATATTGTTTTAAAATGAAAAATGCGATTTTACTACCTTTAAAACTCGTATTATATATATATATATATATATAATTATTATAAAAAAAATTAAATAAATATAAAAATATATAATATATATATTATTATATATATATTATATATATATATATATATATTATATTATATATATATTATATATATATACCTTTATATCTATTAGTATATATATAATAGATAACGTATTTTATTAAAATCATTCAAAGTTTTTATTTAAAATAAAATGTTTATATGACCGAAACTCTGTGTGTTTTTATTCTTACAGTTACAATTTTTTAAAAAAGTTATAGAATAAAAAAGTAATTAAAAAAAAAAACGCGGGATTATTGCGCCTGCGGGCGCACGCGCCGTTACGCGGTATATTGCGCCTGCGGCCACGCGGCGGCTACGGTGCGGGGTTTCACCTGTGGACGCGACTCGGAAACGTTTGCGTTTCACTGCCCAAATGTGAAACTCTTTAGAGTCTATATCTGTCGTGCTAGAAAGGCTTAGAAAATAAGCTAACTCAATAGTAGGCAGCATCCTAGCAACTTATAACTATAAACACCAATCGATTCCTCATACCTAATAACCT
>JABUQX010018695.1:42500-45000 GCA_015478945.1 Trachelipus rathkii
TTAAAATATGATGTAAAGCAGTAAAGCAGTAAAACTAATCCCCGCTAATCCCTACTAATCCCACTAATCTTTGTTGCTAAGCAACAGACAATCATTGGCATTACTGTTCTATCCCCTTCAAGGTCTGTCCAGTATATGTTTTTTAATAAAATTTCGCATAATTTTAGTAAAATAAAATGTTTATATAACAGACACTCTGTGTTTTTTCTTCTTACATTACAATTTTTAAAAATTATAAATAAAAAAGTATTAAAACAAAAATAAAAAATATAACAAGAAAATAATGTTAATAAATATATGTGTAAAGAGTAAAAGCAGTAAGCAAGTAAAGCAGTAAAGCATAAAGCAGTCCCCGCAGTACAACAAACCTTACTTAATTCCTCTGTTGCAAGAGGCAATTGAGCTATGACCTTACTGTTTATACTGCTTTAAGGTCTTAAAGTATATGTTTTTTAATAAAAAATGTTTAAGTATTAAAGTAAAATGGATGACTCATAGTATATTTGAAAGAAATTCTTTGAATAGTTTACGCGGTAATATTGTGCCTGCCGGGCGCACGCGGCGGTTACGCGGTAATATTGCGCCTGCGGGCGCACGCGGCGGTTACGCGGTAATATTGCGCCTGCGGGCGCACGTGGCGGTTTCGGCGGGGCACCTGCGGATGTCGGATGCGGACCTCGGAACGTTTGCGTTCATCTGCCCCAAATGTGTACTCTTTAGATTATTATTCTGGCGTGCTACAGAAGTGCTAGAAAAAGGCTAGCTCATAGTAGGCACCAATATTAGGGCTGTTCTAATGAATCAGGGTGGCTTAGAAAAGGCTAATCTCATACTAGGAAGCCATCCTACAACTTATAATATACACCAATCGATTCTCCGTACCCTATAACCTAGGGTAGGCACCAATATTAGGGCTGTTTTATGATCATGGTAGGCTCGAAAAAGTTAACTCGACTAGGACAGCATCCTAGCAACTTATAATATACACCAATCGATTCCTCATACCTTATAACCTAGGGGTAGACACCAATATTAGGGCTATTCTAGGCTCAGGGGAGGCTAGAAAAGGCTCGAAAAAAGTGGCACTCAGTTGGCACTATGTGGCACTCAGTTGGCACTATGTGGCACTCACTTGGCACTATGTGGCACTCACTTGGCACTATCTGGCACTCACCTGGGCACTCATCTGGCACTCGTCTGGCACTCATCTGGTACTCCTGTGGATCTCATAGGACACTCCTAGACAACTCCTTACGGTGATTGGGACCATCAAAATGTATTGAACCATCAATAATCTGAGCCATCAAAGCTGAACCATCAAATAAATCGTGAACCATCAACAAAGGTGCATCAAAGCTGAGCCATCAAAGTTAAGCCATGCATCAAAGTTGAGCCATCAAAGTTGAGCCATCAATACAGGTGCCATCAAAGTTGAGCCATCAAAGCTGAGCCAACAAAGCTGAGGCATCAAAGCTGAGGCATCAAAGCTGAGGCATCAAAGCTGAGGCATTAAAATATCGAAGGAAATAATCGGATCAATAATCGATGACAAGGGTGGGTGTGTGTGTGTGTGTGTGGGTGGGTGTGTAAGTGTAAGTGTAAGTGTCGTTGTGTGTGTGTGAGTGTAAGTGTAAGTGTCTATGGGTGAGGTGTAAGTGTCTATGGGTGGGTGTAAGTGTCTATGGGTGAGTGTAAGTGTCTATGGGTGGGTGTAAGTGTCTATGGGTGGGTGTAAGTGTCTATGGGTGGGTGTATGTGTGTATAAGTGTCATAGTGTGTGTGTGTGTGTGTGTGTGTTTGTGTGTGTGTGTGCGGTGGGTGTGTGTGTGTGTGTAGGTGTAGGTGTGAGTGTATGGAAATAAAATGAACTCAAGTTAGGACAGGTACATACATGAGCTCAAGTTAGGACAGGTACCTACATGAGCTCAAGTTAGGACAGTTACCTACAGCAGGTACAGCGACAGGTACCTACACGAACTCGATTTAATCCCATTTAATCCCTCACGGACCTTTATGAAAGGTCAAAATAATCGCAACAAATATCGAATCGATACCCGAAATATCGAGGCCAAAATACATAAGGGGGCCCAAACCCCCAAAGGGGGCCAAAACTAAGGGGGACACGTACGACGGTTGCTGCGCAACCGTCTGGCGCACCCCTTCTTCGAAGGGGTGCCAAAATCCAACTCAGGAAACAAGGTGCCAAATAATCGATACAAATATCGGATATATTCCGTCACATACGATATTTAGTATATTTTTTTCTCCGATATGTACTTGTTACTACTGGGGTGAATGTCATGTGTGTGTATCGAAGGTTAAGCCCAAGATAGTGGGTTGTTTACTGAGAGGAAGTCTAATGTTTGAAAGAAAAACATTTGGACAAGTGTTGGATTCTCTTTTATCGGTTGTAAGTAGTGTGATAGAGGATTTTTGAGGGGAGACTGTCATTCTATTTGATAATAGTCATTGTTTAAGTTGGTTTATATATTGCTGTATT
>JABUQX010018695.1:47500-51906 GCA_015478945.1 Trachelipus rathkii
TTTTATTTTAAAAATTATATCGTGGTGAAATTGGTAGAGTGACAGAGTCCTATGGCAAAGGGCCCGGGTTCGATCCCTTTATGGAAGTTTGGAAAATTAAAATTTCAAGAAGAGACCAGAGGGGCAAAATACAAGTGAGAAAATTCAAAGAAATTCAAGAAAATTAAAATTTCAAGAAGAAAAATGAGTAGTAACAGACGAGTAAAATAATTCAAGCAAGACCAGGGATACAAGAAAGAAAATTCAAAGAAATTCAAGAAAGTGAAAATTTCAAGAAGAGAAATTAGTATGAGAATAGTAAAATAATTGAAGAGGGACCAAGGAGACAAATATTTCAAGATAACCGGGAGGTAAAATACAAGTAAAAAAATTTCATTGAAGTTTAGGGAAATAAAAATTTAAAGAAAGCAATCAAGTAAAAGACGAATGAGAAGAATATGACTAGGAATAATGAAGTTCAAGAAACTTTTTTCAGTGACATAGAATGAAATATACACGTGAGTGTTTGTGTATGTAAAATGTCAGTTAGCAGAATAACGCATGAGTTAACTGATAAAATGAGACTGTCTGATACAGCATAAAAAAAAGATATTAGAATTGTAGAAATTGCCCAATTTTAAATTTTTAAATGAAATAAATTTAATAAAGAATTTATTTAGTCAAACAAGAATTTAAACATGCAATTTGATATCTCACAAAAAAAAATAAAGGAAAATGTTACTACATCTATGCCATCGTGTACAAAATCGAAGGAAACCAACCTTTAGAAGAGAAAGTAATATTGAGAGTTCATGTCTGACAGGAAGGAAAGATCGCCCATGGGAGGCAAAGGCAAAGGCAAAGCAGTTTACTAAGGCAGTTCAAGCTCGGAAGCATAAGTTTTGAGAACCTCAGGAGGGATACCGTCAGAAATCAGGATCATACACCTTCTTAATATTAGGCCTGAACTCAGAGAGAGAGAGAGAGAGAGAGAGAGAGAGAGAGAGAGAGAGAGAGAGAGAGAGAGAGAGAGAGAGAGAGAAGAGAGAGAGAGGAGAGAGATGAGAGCGAGAGAGAGAGAGAGAGCAGGCTTGGGGTTCAAGTACAAGATTTGTTACTTGTACTTGGGCTTAAGTACATTTTTGGAGTCTTGTACTTGTAACTTGCAGTTTCTAAAACCAGTGTTACTTGTACATGACCTCTTGTACTTGAAAAATTTGCAAATATTTTTTTTATCCTTTTTCTACGTATTGATATTTATATCTTTTCTGATGTATTCTAAAAAATAAAATTTCCATTTACAATGTAAGTATGTCATTTATATATATATATATATATAATATATATATATAATATATAATATTATATATATATTATATATATATATATATATGTATATATATATATATATATATATACTATATATATATATATATTATATATATAATATATATATATATAGTAGAAAATCAAAGCAATCAAATCGCTAAAAGTTTAGTAAGCTATCAAGTTAGGAGGCTTAGTTTTAAAATAAACTGCAAGTAATATCCAAAGTTCTTAATAATTCTTCACATATATAAAATGGTCTTCTGGATGTTTAGAGCGTTAGCTTTCGATCCTTACTGAATTACTGGATCCTCTTTCAGACCGCTTGTTGATTGGAAACTAAATTGTAATATTTTAATATAAAGTTTTGTTATATTTAAAAAATAAAAAAATTGTTTTAAAATATATTATACATTCAGATTTAGTTAAACTTAGTTTTTGATTTTTTGAACAAAGGTGTTGGTTTCAATTTTGTTTATAGGTGGTGGTCTTAGAGTGTGTTCACTCTTGTTTGTTTGTTAAATGTTGGGAAAGTTTTTTAATACAAAGTGGATTTCTAATGATTAGTTTATTCGTTGGGTTGGGGTCAAGTATCTTTTGTATAAATGGGTTGTTCATGCATTAATGTTAATTTTGGTGATTAGAATTGTTGGTTTCTTGTGTAGTGTGAGTGCCGAGTTTTGTGAGTCAGAAGTGAGGTGTCATGTTTGTGTTGGTATTTGCGTCTAGTAAAATCATTAGTTTCTGCCGTAATATTATAGAGGAGGTATCAGTTAATAACAAGGAATTTTATATTTACATCAATTGTGGAATGTATTGAATAGTGTGAGTTTTTGTGAGGTTTTAAAAATACTGTTTTTAGAAGTAATGATGTGCTGGAGGTGGTTTTTGTCTAAGTTAGATGTAGGTTATATGTGATTTAATGCTTTTTATTTGAGTGGTGTTTGAGGATTGGTAAATAAAAAAGTGTTATATGGAGGGACTGGTTAGGGGGTTATATAATATTTTAAATTTCTAAATAATTTTTTTATATTTGTTTTTTACCCCTCTACTAATCTCCTCTCCTATTAACACTTTTTCTTATTTACCCATCCCTCATATCAAAATCATTAAATCCTTACCTACATCTCTTAGACTAACCACCTCCAGCACATCTTCTCTAAAACGTATTTTTAAACCTCCAACTCACACTTTCAATAACATTTCCCAATGTGTATATATAAACATTCTCTTGTTTAAACTTGTATCCTTCTCTTATATTGGTCTGAAACTAATATTTTACTTAGAGCGCAAATACGCAACACAAACATTGATCTCACTTCTGACTCACAACTTCTTCTGGCTATCTCATCATCTACACTAGATACCAATTCAAATTTCACAAAATAACATTTTATATTGGCATGTACTACCATTTTTACAAGTACTTTTGTAATCCTCCTACCCAATCGTAACTCATTGATATCCCTTTTGTTTTAATAAACTTTTCCCATACTTTTTAAACAAACTAACAGGTGTGTTGTTTGAACACACTTCTAGACCCAACCTTTTAACAATATATTTTGACACTCTCACACTCTTTTTTTTCAAATAAAATCAAAACTAAGTTTTAACTAAATATGATTTTAACTTATTTTTATACTTTTTTTTTTTAAATTAAACAATTCTTTTTTAAATATTTTCATTTAGTCTTCATCACCGTCGGCCTGAAAGAGGATCCAGTAATTCAGTAAGGATCGAAAGCTAACGTCTTAAACATCCAGATAGACGTCATTTTTAATTAATGTCGAATAATTTTATTAAGAATCTTTGATATATTTGCAGATATTATAACTAAGCCTCCTAACTGATATATATTATATATCTATTATATATATATATATATATATATATATATATATATATTATAATATATATTATATATATTATTATATTTAATTATATTTATATAGTATATATAATAAATATTATATATATATTACTATTCATATATATTATTTATATATTATATATATATTATAATATATATAATAATATATTATAAATTTATATATTATTTATTATATTATATATTAATTATATTATATTATATTATATTATATATAATATATTATTATATATATTATATATTTATATATTATTATATATATTATATATTTTTATATTATATATTTATTATATATATTAATTATATTATAATATATTATTATTATTTATTATTTATTATTATATTTTATTATTATTTTTTATTATATATTTTTTATATATTATATAATATTATATATTTTATTTATATTATTATATATTATATATTATTTATTTTAATAGGAGTATAACCAATTAATACGAATTTTGATACATTTTTTTATATTTATTTACTTAGTCGACTATTTTTAGGTAGTAATTCCTCTTCTTCCTATTTTTTCAAGTACTTACAATAATAATGATCAAAAATTTATAACAAAATATATAAAATTATTAAAATAATTATAAAATATTATAAAGTTGAAATAAATAATTACTATATTATGATATAATTCAATGATTTTAACATAAATATGTGGTTTAAGAGTTCTGATTATATACATAATATTCTTCACTTCAGTATTTATATGACTTTTTTAAATATTTTTAGCTTTCATTTTTTTGGTCAGTTTGAGATGCAAAATATTTACAAGGATTCTAATACAACTTGTAAGTATTCGTGTTGTTCCTTCAGTTTTTTGCTATATATCTCAAAATTCCGTATCCTTATTATGGTCCATTTTTCCTTGATTAGATGAATGAGCAATTTATACGCTGAATTATTGGTGGGATAAGATTGTAAATGGTGTAGAAGTTCTATTAATGAAAATCTCTTTATGCTCTCTAGCTAATTACGTATGGAAAGGCTTTTCGTATTGTTCTTTCTCTTATGTTTGGTGGTCTATCCGCAGTTCTACCGCTTACTTGTTAATGATATTATTATTCTTGATGAGCGTAAAGTGTAATAGGAAGTTATCTTTTAAATTTTTATAAATATTCCTCATTTTTGTTTTCACTCTCGTAAAATCTAAATCTTAAATTTAAATACTGTGTATTATTAGTTTGTTTTTAAATAC
>JABUQX010018696.1:0-25402 GCA_015478945.1 Trachelipus rathkii
AGATCACCTATCCAACCATTTAGGTCACCGAGCACACCATCCCAAGCTCCGCACACCCAAAGATCCAAAAACATCACTGTCCAGATTATCCAGAAAACGCACTCCCTTCATCAACATTACCCTCAGATGGACCACACACAACCACACACATACATACCTTGATCTTTCAAACCTTAGCCCCTGAATCATTAGAATTTAGAATCTGCCAAATAATAAAATCTATACACAGTTTCTATTATTAAGTCGTCATCAACATGAACATGGAATTGAAAACTCCTTCTCTCCCCTTTTCATATTCCTTTTCCACACCAGCACACAATATTATTCACAATTCACACCACTCCTTTTCACCGCTTCCTTTCATCTTTGTTTGTCACAGCAAGCAAATCAAATTTACCCTTTTTAAAACATCCATCACCTCTCTTCTCTTCTCGACATTCCATGCACCCATGCTATTCATACAATTTCGCTGAAAGACACAGGGTCGCATTCGGCGATCACGCCTATTTCCGAGACCTCCAAAAGCATACCTAGCAAGAGATAAGTGGTAGTGGGCAGCTAACCCAACTACCACTGTCCCTTTAGTCGCCTTCTACGAAGGACATGAAGACGGCGCAATTTTCTTCCCCAGAGTATAGCAACGGTAGTTGGCGCAGGTGCGATATGGCGTATATATATATATATATATATATATATATATAGTATATATTTGGCATATATATATATATATATATATATATGTATATATATATATATATATGTTATGTCTATATATATATATGGTTATATATATATATATATATTATATATATTATATATATACATATATATATATATATATATATATATATATATATATATATATATAGTGAGAGATAGTGTATATATTATTAAGTAGGTATAGTGTCGGTATATATATATACAGGTATATATATATATATATATATATATATATATATATAAGAAAGTATATATACATATATATAATATTATATATATATATATATATATATAGAGGGTAGCCCTACCCATTATTATATGCGTGGATGATTTGGTTCCATGTATGAATCTGAAGAGAGTTTTGAGAGATTGGTAGAGAGATTTTAAGCAGGGTGTGTAAAAGAGGGGCTAAGCTAACGTGGATAAGAGTAAGGTTATGGTTGTGAGTGGAGGATAGTCCTCAGTGTAGTTATGTTAGATGGTGAGCGCTGTGGAACAAGTGTCTGAGTTTAAATATTTAGTATATAAGTTGGATGAAAAGGGTGCAACTGATGATGCAGTGTAAAGTAAGCTGTGAATGGCAGGAAGGTGGTTGGTAAAATTAAATCCGTTGGTGGATGTAAAGGACCAAGTCTTGAGTGTGCTAGGGTCTTACATGAGGGTGTTGTTACCTGTGCTATTGTATAGTAGGAGATCATGGTCTGAATAAGAAGCAGATCTAAAGTTCTAAGGTACGATGTGTTCGTATGGAGAATCTTAAGGGGGTGTGAGAAGAATTGATAAATGAGGAATGAACTTATTAGAGGGATGTGTGGTGGTGAAGAAAGGGCAAAATGAGAGAATAAATGAAAGTATGTTAGATGGGTTTTGGTCATATGGAAAGTTAGCTGAAATGATAGTTTGGTTGGTTAAGCGGATGCATAGTGGCGAGTGTGTTGGGAACCGACTGGCTGGGAGATCCAAGAAAAAGTGGATTGAGTCAGTAAACGAATGTTTGAAGGAGAGAAATGTGAGTTTGGTGAGGCAAAGGTGTATAACAGGAAACGAATGGCGGGGGATTGTGGCGTGGCGGGTTGTGGCCCACCTGCGGCTGTATAAACCTACACTTCGACGAGATCTAACATGGTGAGGGGTCCACCGCTGTCCAATGAAGCTTTAGGGTGGATTTTCTGATCAAGCACGAGTTCTCGTACAACAATGGAACTGAGGCGGTAAGGCTGGGTCCTTTTCGACTTTTGTCGATGTATATATATAACGGTATATAAATATATGGTATATACAGTGATATATATATATATATATATATATATATTACATATATACATATAAATATATATATATATATATAGTAAAGGTATATATATATATATATATATATATATATATTATATTATATACATATATATATAAGAAGTATATATATATATGTATATGTTAGTTATATATATACATATACATATATATATATATATTAATATATATTATATACAATATATATATATATAGGTTATATATAAATATATGTATATATATATATATATTTTTAAAAGTATTTACCATTTTTTGTTTATTGTTTCCATTATTTGTTCCTGAACATGCCTATTTGCTTTTAAAGAAATTTATTTTACAACCGTATTAAAATCATGATAAAAAATACAGAAAACAAATCTTGATTAACACGGGCAGTATTCATAATACTAAATATAATTACAAGAAATTAAGATGACCAAAGATTTCTTTGAAATTACAAATACTTTAATACTGAAAGTCTTAAATATGTAAGAAAAATAAATATAAATTGGTACCAAAGAAACCAAACGATGTCTTGCATAGACTTTATTTGATGAATAGCTACAAGCATTCGATGTAGTTACAATGATAATGGAGGTGAGAATTTATAATTTGGTTCAACTTTTTTTTTTATTTTGGTAGCGAGATTATAATTTGTTTCAACTTTTACAAACAAATATGAACCATAACTACATTAAGTTTTCGGAAATACATAACATTGCTATTGCATCACTCTCCAGACTCATTACCGAATACATTACACTCGTTCTCACAAAAAAAAAAAAAAAAACATATATTATAAACATCTTAAACACATTTTTTAAATAAGGTGCCTCGTACTCTACATAAGGATTTTTTCAACAGCTTGCAACACACAAGATCACATATATAACCATATTGACACTCGCGATTCTTTTATGATCAAAATGTTTCAATAATGCAGACTATGCAAACTTTTTAAACATTATAAAAAAAGTGGAAAATCAATGTTTCCAAATTTCAGCATAAAAACCTCCATCAGTATGTCATCTATTAGTGTAAAATACACATACGAATAAAATTTTGATAAAAAATAACAACCGTAAGAGTTTAAAGAGATTGTGATCTACCTATAATAATTTGATAAGAAATTTTAGAATTTTCTGAAACATTTTAAATGACGTTTTGATATATATATATATATATATATATATATATAATATATATTTATATATATATATATATATATATATATATATATATATATATATATATATATATATATATATATATATATATATATATATATATATATAAATATTCGGTAAGTATTCGGTAAGTATTCGGTATTCGGCCTATTCGGCCAAAATACCGAATATTCGGTATTCGGCTTTTGCCGAACTATTCGGCCCGAATATTGAGCTTTATAAACAATAAATTACGTCAACATAAGGAAAGTTATTTCAATTTAAAATTGAAATTTTAGAAACTTATTTTCCCAAAAAAATAAAAATATAGCCAAATTTTTTAGCCAATTTGGCAAAAATCTTTGTCATTTGTCAGATCCTCTATAAAGGGCCTTATGACATTTTCAAAATTTCTAAAAAATAGCAATTTCATTTAGTTGATACGGGATAATGACCAAACATGGTAGCTGGTATAAGGGAGAGTGGCTTGCTATCAATTTCATGTTTATTCACATGTTGCAACTATGCATTCACGATTCAATATTATGTCAGAAGTCTGTAAAGATATTTTATTTACTTGCAGAAGCATATTCTTTCATTTTCACCATTCAGCAATGGCAGTTGCAAAGCTTAAAACTTTACAGAGGCAGCTGAATGTCAACAGCATAAATTAATTCAAGACTTTTCTACACGCTGGAAACAGACACTTATGAGATGCTTAAAAGATGTGATTTGAACAAAAAGTTTCCCCTATCCAATAAGCTACTGAATGCAATCAGAAGAATGTTGACTTGATTTTCAGTGGCAAATTATTCCATTTACTTGAGCCTTTTGACAACATCACTAAAACAAGCATTAAAAGTGAAGTAACAGTAACAGTCGCCCAAGTTATCCCTTCCATTTTAGCAATAATCTATTTAAATTAAGGCAATTAAAAAGCCAAAAGCTTTCAGTGGAATAATTACACTCGTTGAAGAGCTTAAGAAAACAGTAGAAAAAAGACTTTCTAAGTTTCTATGTGATAAATCTTTGTGTGTAGCAACTTTCTTAGATCTGGCGATTCAAGCTAATTTTTCAGCATGAATCAGATGAATCAGTAAAAAATATGGTCGTTGAAGGCATGGAAAGAAATGCATGAAAAATTTAGGTTCCTGACTCTTCTGCTGACGATGATTCCCGTAGTGGGGAAAGTGAAGCGGAAGGTTCCATTTTCACTTCTTTAATGGATTTTTAAAGAAATGTGGCATCAAAATCGTCCATACAGAAAAGAAAGTGAGAGTGAAAAAAAAGAAAGTCCCATTCTTCTGCCGATGTGATTATTGTACATAAAAGTTAAAAGGCTACATACGGAATTACATTAAGAAATAAACAAATATAAAAGTTTGCCTACTTTGACCAGTGAAGACAATGATATTTCCTTCAATTGGTGAAAAAACACTGGAAATAGTTTTATGAATTTGAAAAAACTAGCAAAAAATACCTTTCAGCCTCCACCCGTCAATCGTCGAAAGTGAAAGAATATTTAGAACAGGAGAAAATATTTATGAAGCCACAAGAAATAGGTTTTCCCCTGAAAATGGAGAACTGCTAATGTTCTGTCATTTTAAACTTAGAGCTTATTCAAATGAAGTTTAGCTTAATATCTTTAACTACGGAACCTTTTCAATTTTTCATTTAATTATTTTTAATATGTGAATAGGTTTGCTATAGGTAAGAAATTAGTTATTTACTTTGTTTTATTACTTTGTATAATAACACTTGGTAAACATGGAAACCTCTTGGACGGGGTTTCGCAATTGATTATTGATGTGCTGATGCCAAAAATGTTATCGGTTTTTGCATATCACATCGCAATTTTGTGAGATATTGTGTGTAACACAGATTTGCAAAATTTTATGATTTTACCTTTTTCAAGATGGTCTATCACAATTATTGGATATATATATATATATATATATATATATTTATATAAAATATATATATATATACTTAACTATATATCTATATATTTATATATATATATATATATGAATATATATATAATATATATATATATATAATATATAGGTAATATATATATATATAACAGTATATTTATATAATATATGATATTATATATATATATAATATATATACATATATAATATTATATATATATATATATTAATATATATATATATATATATAATATATATATATTATTATCATATAATATATTATATATATATATATATATATATATATATATATATATTGGATATATGAAGGGAGAGAAACAAATCGCAATGATATGATGATACATGTCTTTGATAGATATATGTTAAACATATAATACAACTAGGAATAAAGAGTAATATGGGATAACAATGAATGTAATAGAAGGAATGGGTTTAGTAATGGAAACATACCTACGATGGTAGTAACTTTCTCTTCGGTACGACCATTCTACGGTGCCGTAGCATCTGGATATCCTCTCAAGCTCCAACAAATAGTCGGCCATCATATGAATATCCCACTTTTGCCCTATGGTAAACGTCCTTCCATGAACTTTAGATCTTGATGGAAGCGTTCACCTGCTCATCACTAACATCGCCTAGATTATCCGGAAATTTTCTTTACGGTGAGAATGAAGTAGTGGCAACTTTATACTCATTCTACGTCCATGAGAATGAAAACTGTCTAACAGTTCCTGTACAATGTTAGTGGTCTCGCCTTTCCTGTTCCCCAGAAAATCCTGTGCTACATCTGAAAAAAGCATTCCACGCTCTTGCCTCTAACACAGTCTTTGTTGTAGCAAAGGCAGCATCACGGAGGAGTGTCCGTATTTGTGGACCATCAAATATCCCAGCTTTTTTCTTCTCATCAATCAGATCAGGAAACGTTGAGCATATATAGCAGAAGCATTCACCATCATGGTCCAGCGCCTTCACAAATTGTTTCATCAAACCAAGTTTTATGTTTAGTGGAGGTAAGATGATGTTTCTCTCTGTACAAGTGGGTTTCACGTACGATTTTCCTGTCACCTGGCGTCAAGTTTCCCTCGGTGGCCATGCTCTTTTGTTCCAGTGTCCTTTGCCGCCGGGCTATCCCAATACGCACAGGAAAGCAGGGATATTGGTGAAACCTGCTTGCTGACCGAGCAAAATGTTTACCATTTTGAGGTCGACACATATTTACCATCCATGTGCCTGATAGTATATATATATATATATATATATAAGATACGGTATGTTCATATATATTTATATATATATATATATAGATATATATATATATTTATATATATATATATATATATATATATATATATATATATATATATATATAGATATAGTTATATATATATATCATATATATATATTATATTATAATATATATATACTAAGGATGTGATGATTAGTACACAAATCCCAAAACTGTCTTGATTTTGCATGACTCCTCTCCATCCGTAACCGAGTACCCTACTGCGAACCGAAGCCATACCTGTGCCGTTGTGAACAACACACACTTCAACTGCTCTTGGAAGTGTCAATAAACATCGCACTCACCTGCATCGTATTTGCTGCGGATCCATACCGAGTAGATGCCTGCAACTTCACTGCAATAAACAAGGTTACCATCTGACTGGAAAAGCCTCCTCCGAAGCTCTGCTTCTCTGTTACGATAAAAAGTTACTCTTGTGCCATGGTCAGTAGTCATTTTTCATGCAAACTCGAAGCCAACAGCTCAGGACAACTTCGGCAAATGCAACTCTCATACAAGATCGTTTCAGTTCACCTTGGGTGAACAATGACGGACCATCGGACTGTATTTCAGATGGGATGATAGACATCATGCAGGTCATTGGCATCCATACATGTAGACGTTACTAAAGTACCACAGCTTCCGAATAGTCGACCGCAGGAAACTGCTGGTTACTGTAGATTATATGAGTAAACGTCTAGTACAGCCTACGTAGTGCGCACATGAATTTTGTCCTTCCTAGGGAATATGCAAAAATAGGGATTCATGATTTCCACGAAAACGGATATGATACAGCAAATCGGAGAATATATATGAATCAGCCCCTCCGAAGTACTATAATCTGCTACAAAAGTCATCCAAGAAAATTTCACATTTTTTTTGTTGACCAGTGTAAGTTGTCTTTATTTTCCCTAAATGGGATGACGCGAACTTTGAAATAACTATCGTCGCCGAATAGCGAAGTGATTATTCGCCGAATACTTTTAGCCGAATTATTTCGGTATTCGGTATTCGGCTTTTTCACTATTCGGCACATCCCAAGTATATATATATAATATATAATATATATAATAATAATAATATTATAATATTATATAATATATATATATATATATATATATATATTATAATATATAGATATATATATATATATATATATATATATATATATATATATATATATTTAAATCAGAAAACTTCTAAATATTTATTTGCAGATACTTGGAAGTATTAATTACTCTAAGCTACTTTGAAAACATCATTAGACGACTACACCATTAGTTAGAAATATTTAACATGGTTTTTCAATGACGATAATTTGTTAACACATCGTCAGTCCAATCACATTCATGCTTTCGGCGCTGAAAAACTTTGAAGGTCAATTCTGTTGCACATTCGTGACTTTGGCATTGTATACCGACGATATCACATCTGTGACCCCAAGTGCCTACTTTGCATAAATTATTAACAATAAAAATATTATCACAAGTTAATTCGTTAAGTAAAGAAAACGAAAGAGGAAGTTATTTGCTTTAAATACTTAATTTAAGGTTAGTAGAAAAAATAAATAAATAAATGTCAAAAATTTTTAAAGCAAAGAAATAAGAAACCAAGAATTAAGGAAGTATCTAAAAGGTACATTTAAAGGGTACATTATAGTTCTAATTCTTAACTCAATAATTAACAAAAACTAATGATAATACTATAAAATATTTTTTTTAAATGTTTATATTAATACCTATATTCCACTTCGGCTATTGGGTTTAGGTTATTTCAGGGTTGCGGAGTTGTAGTAGGTGGCCAAACAAATTTTTTTTTTTACTTTAAAATAAAGGGGTTAGAAGTAGAAGTCGAATTTTATTTTGGGTGGACAACAAAGCCAGCAAATTTTAAAATTGTAGTGCCAGAGTTGGATATTTTGAAATGATGGAGCCAGAGTCAGTGCCAGAAAAAAAATTACCAGCTCCACATTCTTTTCCTTTTTTTTTAAATTAATAAAAAAAATGTTGGGAAGCTACATAAGGAACAGAATAGTTACCTGAACATTTTTTGATATTCTTCGAAGATATTTTCCATAACAAATAGCCATAACAGCAACAGGAGGAACAATACTTAGACCAACAACAGCCAAGTCTGTTGACATATAAAACTGAAAATATAGCCAAAATTATTATTCTTTCTTTATCTTCCTCCTTTCCCCAAATTAGGGGTGATGTGAGCAATATACACCGGAAACCGAAAAGTTAGTAGAAGACCATGACCTAAGTCGAAAGGAAAGTTCCCCCCCTACCATCCCCTCATGTCCTTAAGTGAGAGCCCGTTACAGTCAAAAAATCCACCTTAGGGTTTCACAAGACCGCAACGGATCCTCACTGTGGTATCTCGTCAATGTATGGTTCATCTCTCGGGTAGGCCCACAACCATAACACCTCAACGCCGCAATTCACTCCTATTATGCACCTTTCTTCTCACCTCTGCCAAACTCTCATTCATTTCCTTCAGAAATTCCTTTACTGACTCAATCCACTTTTTTTCTGTCTCCACAGCCGGTCGATTTCCAGCAAACTCACCACTATACATCCTTTCCATATGACCAAACCATCTCAATACCCTCTCATTTACGCCTTTCTTCGCACTACACAACTCGCTAACACATTCATTTCTCTATTATTATTATTATTATTATTATTATTATTATTATTATTATTATTATTATTCTACGTTATTAATTAGAGATGAAAGATACATTTAAATAGATTTAAAAAAAAATTTTAAGGCACTTAAAACGATCGAATTTCTAACGCCGCAGCAAACTCCAGCTGAATAGGTTCAAAGAGCGCTTTTAAAACGCCCATATAGATGAAATATTGTACTACCCATTGACCTATTCTAACACAGCGTTTTTAGCGCCCGTATAGAAAGAGTCTAACAATATATTAAAGTTATAATAAATTTTCCTTAACAAATAAAAATATAGAACTCGATTAAATTTCATGATAAGTGCCGAGATATTTTATATTTCTCCACTCACCATCATTCCAACTCCAGCAACAGCCATAACAGCTGACCTTAATCCGTCTGAAATATTCAGAGTTACTGATTGAGAAACAGTTGATGTATCTGCAGAAAGTCGATTAATCAACTCTCCAGTTCGATTCATATCAAAAAAGGTAATTTCTTGTTTCATTATCGAAGAGAAAACAGACGATCTCAAATTACGAATGATTTTTTGTGCTGCAAAAAAGATATAAACATTAAAAATGTAAAGCAGAAAACATTAAAGATAAGCAAAAAATTTGAGTTACAAATAAAGAAATAGAAGAAATATGACAAATCGAACCAATCTTGAAAATAATTTTATATACAGTATATATATATATATATATATATATATACTATATATATATATATATATATATATATATATATATAATATATATATATATATAATAATATTACTTATATTTTTACTATATTGTTAATTATATAATATATATATATACGGTAATATATAGATAGATATATAGAGAAATAATATATATATAAAATATATAATAAAAAAAAGAATTAAATCTATGTATATATAATATATTATATATATATATATATTATATATATATATATAACTTATATAATATATATATATATATATATATATATATATATTATATATATATATATTATATATATATGAAGGAGTTGCAATTTTGCTGAGTGACCTGTGGTATGAATGCTATGGTAGACTTTGAATAGTGTGGGAGTCTAGAATTCTAATGGTTTAAATTTTAAGTTTGGAAAGGTCAAGGTATGTGTGGGTTGTGGACGTATGGTTCATCTGAGGGAAACGTTGAAGAGAGTACGATTTTTTTGGGATAATCTGAATGATGTTCTGGATGGGGTGAGTAGGAGCTTCAGATTGATAGTTTGGGGGACCTGAATGGTTGGATAGGTGATCAAAAAAGGGATGGTATAACAGGTGGGTTTTGGGGTGGCGGGAGAAGAATGAGAATGGTAGGAAGGTGATTGATTTCTGTGAAGAGAGAGGTATGTGTGTAAGATAATACTTTTCTTTAAACACAAGAGTATCATAAGTATACTAGAGTTGTGTAGGTAGAGATGGTACCGAAGTGAAAGTATTATTGATTTAGTGTTGGTGAAGAAGAGATGTTGAGTATGTGTTGGATTTTAAATCAGTTAGGGGGTTTAGGAATGGGATTATCGGATCATTTTGTTGTTCTATGTAAATTAAGTTAGTGGGGCTTGGATGGAAAGGAAGGTGATACGAAAAGGAGTAGGTAAAATTAAGAGTGAGAAGTTAAGTGAGAAAGAACAATCAGGATAAGTATGTAAGAGCGCTCTTCTAAGTAAAACCGGCTTGAATGTGAACAAGTTGGATAACTGAGCAGAATCTGGGGCCAATGAAGGAAGCATTGGTTAGTAGTGCAAGGAAAGTGTGTGGATGTGCTAAAGTAGGAAGTAGAATGTTAACAGCGAATGGTGGACTGAAGAGGTGAAGAAAGCGGTTAAAGGTAAAAAAGAAAGCGTGGTTGAATGTACTGAAAAGAAATGATGAAGATTCAAAAAAAGATGCTTGGAATTATATAAGGAGGAAAAAGAAATACTAAAAGGTGTATACGTAGGAGAAAACAAGAGGTAAATGAACAGTTTGGAAGGAGGATGAATGAGGACATACAAGGAAATAGGAAGCTCTTCTGGAAGGAAGCGCGAAAGGTTAAGAATGAGAATAAGGGATCTGCTTAGAATAATGCATAGGGATGGTGCTTTGTAATGATGAAATGGATGTGAGGGGACGTGTGGCAAGAACACTTCGAAATCTGCACATATTAACAGTAATGATGAGGTGTTAGTGAATGTGTGTGGTTTTGATGGTGAGAAGGAATAGGTATTTTGGGGATGAGGTTAATTAGTAAGGAGGAGGTAATGGGTAGGGTGAGAGTTGAAGAATGGTAAATCTGCAGGTTATGATGAAATTACTATGAAATGATCAAGAGCGGAGGCGAGATGGTGATTGATTGGATTTTGGAAGTTGTGTAATAAAGCGTTTATGGAGGGTATAGTTCCAAGGGATTGGAGGAGAGCGGTAATAGTACCCTTGTATAAGGGTAAGGGAGAAAAGGGGAACTGTAGAAATTATAGGGGAATAAGTTTATTGAGTGTTGTAGGGAAGGTATATGCTGGTATTTTGGTCGAAAGAGTGCGTCGAGTGACTGAGGGACTGATTGGTGAAGAACAAGGTGCGTTTAGGAGTGGTAGAGGATCGTGTGGATCAAATCTTTAATTGGAACCATGATTGAGAAAATGAGGGAGAAGAAGAATAAATTGTAATTAGGTTTTATGGATTTGCACAGGCGTAATGATAGAGTTAATAGGGAAGCGTTATGGCAGGTGTTAGTGAAATATGGTGTTGGTGGTAGGCTTCTGAATGGAATCAAAAGTATGTATGACGATAGTGAAGCGTGTGTAAGAATAAATGGTGTCAATGGTGATTGGTTTAGGATTAATAGCGGAGTAAGACAGGGTTGTGTTATGTCTCCCTTTGGTTATTCAATTTGTATATGGATGGGTTATGAAAGAATTGAGGGGGGATGGCAGGAAATGTGGTTAGAATGATGGAGAAGGAGATGAGTGGAGGGTTCCCTACCTATTATATGCGGATGATTTGGTTCTGTGTGGCGAATCTGAAGAGAGTTTGAGAGGATTGGTAGAGAGATTTTGCAGGGTGGTGTGGAAAGGAGGGGCTTGGAAAGTAATGGTGAGATGAATTCTTGAGCTATTCTTGCAGATACATTATGATATTATACTGAGAGCAATAATGTAAGAGTGAGGAGCGTAGCGCCACACTCACTCACTCGCTTTTAGTGGTGACATGACACACGCCTAGTCATTGAGATGATATCATATCAGAAGATACTGGGAATGTATGATATCTGTGCGATGAACAATAACTTTGGAGTATAAGCTAGCGAGACAAGAGATCTGTGTCGTGGATGACGCTCAAGAGGCTGATATTCTATTTTGCGGATGCTAGAATGTGCTCTATTCTTGTCGAGATGTCAGTGAGCGAGCATGCATGTGATATGGGGATAAGCTCATACTGTCTGATAGCAAAATATCGCAGGAGACGGACCTAAGTCTTGATGTGTAACGGGTCTTACATGAGGGTATGTTGTTCCTGTGTTTTGTACTGGTAGTGAGACTAACTAGCGTCTGGAATAAGAAGTATCCAGATCTAAAGTTTTCAATGTTTCAGATGGACAATATACTTTGTACGAGTATGAGCCGCAGTTAACAGAGTGTCGGAGATAGAGAGATGTGTAGTGAGCTATCAATAGAATATGAGATATATATATATATATACTTCGGTTAATTCATTCATGATAGCTAGAGTGAGTATTATATGAATTGCTACACATATTGAGTTATGGAGCTAGTTATGCTGAGGAGAGAGTGAGGATATACAGATATACAGCGACCATTGACAGTGTGCGAATCTTATAGTATATGTTTGTACGAGAGTGATCTGACTATCATCGAGGAGACTGGGATCGGAACAGCACAGATGTCTTCGCCTAGATGTTCGAATGTATCGCAGCAGTGGTGTGACGTAACTAGCTGATCTGAGTTACGTAGTATACACTGAACAGACACTGCACTGTTCGATGACCATGAGAGATATAGCATTAGATATAGTGTTGATTGTGAGATATAGAGATGATCCACGTTATGAACGATATGTCTGAAGGAGAGAAATGTGAGTTTGGGCAGAGGCGGAGAAATAAGGTGTCATGATAGGAGATTATCAACAAGCATCTTGTTGCAATAGGATACTTAATGCATGAGGAGTGAGTAGTGAGAGTGAGAGCAGTTAGATTGTTAGTTATTCGACGCCACAGCTATATCAGGTTGATATATATGCAGTCCCTATACTACTGATTGTTATATCTACACTGAGATCGAGAGAGGTTACGATACGTGGTCACATCTTACTGCGATTAACATCGCAGTAGTACCGCGTAGATGTATCATTAGAATGCTCTGCATCTGGAGGTATTAGAGCGCAGACGTCTGTGTATGCGGACGGTCAGTCACCAGCGCTGCATCATGTGCGAGCAGTACACGTCGAACTATACTATATATTGAAGACTATTGAGCGCACGACACTGAGATTGCTCATTTCCGCTCATCGTATATAAACGACTCGTAATGAGAGCGGTAGCTTTATCTTTTATAGTCTCAGATTATCATGCATAACTTGAGCCTTGCCCCTACCCAGCACCCTTCACCCACACCGTCTCAGGTTGCGGGGAATGTGCAGGTGACCATAATCACGCCGGCCTAGTACCGGGACGCTGCTGGCACTCGGTATGAGATAATCTGTTCACCTTGATGACTCATATAGAATTCACGGATTATGTGCACATCGACGTGTAGTAGAGCCGAGTGGTGCGATACTGACACGAGCAGAGATTGATAGTATATACTACTTGACTAGATGTATATATTGTTGCTAGACACTGGTTAGAGTGAGTGTTATACGGAGCTGAGTCGTAGAGCAGTGAACCATCGTAACTGAGACATGAGTGTTGGTATCTACCTTGAGACAACACGTGAGATGTGATCTCTTATTCATCCTGTAATTATTATTATTAGGATACTCGATATCTCACACAGTGATGATTAACTACATAGCACAGCATCAGTGATATATATCTATATCTATACTATATAATATATATATATATATATAGTATATATAATATATATATATAATCTATCTATCTATCTATATATATATACTATCTATATATATATATATATTTGAGGGAGAGTACACGCAATACTCGAACGATGAAATTCCTCCATATTTTAAATGGTGCGTCTTCTCGTTTTGCGTTCATATTCTTCCACACCTCATCTCAGGCACATTCACTACCACCATTTATCCACTATCATATACCCATGATTTAAAGTACAACACCCCAACTTCTAGATAACACCTTACAGAAATCCCTACTACTCATATCCCTGTGTGCGGGGAGAAAGAATTTCCCATCGTATGTCCTGCGTGTCGTAGAAGGCGACTAAGGGGCGGTGGTAGTTGGGCTGTCTGCCCATTACCACTTATCTCTTGCTAAGGAATGCTAATGTAGGCCTCGAGAGGGTTGTGATCGCCATAACGGACTTCTATCTTTCGGCGAAAATGTATGAATCATATGGGTACATGGAATGTCAGAGGAAATAAATGTTTGAGATGAAGAGGAGAGAAGTGATTGGATGTATTTAGAAAGTAAAAAAAGGAAAGGTGGCAAATTTGATTTGATCGCTGTGACTGAAACAAAGATGAAAGGAAAAGGTGAAGTTGAGTGGTGTGGTGTGAAATGTGTACGTGCTGGTGTGGAAGAGAATGAGAGAGGTAGAGCTATGGTAGACTTTGCGTGTGTGAGTCCTAGAATTCTAATGGTAGACTTTGTGTGTGTGAGTCCTAGAATTCTAATGGTTAAATTTAAGTTTGAAAAGGTCAAGGTATGTGTGGTTGTGACGTATGGTCCATCTGAGGGAAATGTTGAAGAGAGTACGATTTTTTTGGATAATTTGAATGATGCTCTGGATGGGGTAAGTAGGAGTTCAGATTGATAGTGTTGGGGGACCTGAATGTTTGGATAGTGATCAAAAAGGGATGGTATAACGGTGGTTTTGGGGGTGGCCGGGAGAAAATGAAATGTAGGAAGGTGATTGTTTCTGTGAAGGAGAGGTATGTGTGTAAGTAATAACTTTCTTTAAACACACGAGTATCATAAGTATACTAGAGTTGGTGTACGGTAGAGATGGTATCGAAGTGAAAGTATGATTGATTTTGTGTTGGTGAAGAAGGGAGATTTTGAGTTATGGTGTTTGGATGTTAAACAGTGAGGGGTTTAGGAATGGATTATCGGATCATTATGTTCTTCTATGTAAAATTAAGTTAGTGGGGGCTGGATGGAGAGGAGGTGATACGAAGGAAGTAGGTAAATTAAAAGGTGAGAGTTAAGTGGATGTCACGACAATAAGGTTAACATTAATGTAAGAGCGGCTCGCTAAGTAAATCGGTGAATGGACAAGTTGATACTGAGACAAAATCTGGGGGCAAATGAAGGAAACAATTGTTAGTAGAGCAAAGGAAGTGTGTGGATGGTGCTAAAGTAGGAAGTAAGAATGTTAACAGCGAATGGTGGAATGAAGAGTGATGAAAGCGGTTAAAGGTAAAAAAGAGCGTGGTTTGAATGTACTAAAGCAAATGATGAATTTCAAAAGAAAGTGCTTGGAATTATAAGGAAGGAAAAAAGAATACTAAAAGGTGCATTCGTAGGAGAAAACAAGAGGTAATGAACAGTTTGGAAGGAGATAATGAGGCATACAAGGGAATAGGAAAGCTCTTCTGAAGGAAGCGCGAAAGGTTAGAATAGGAATAAGGGGAATCTGCTTAGAATAATGAATAGGGGATGGTGCTTTCGTAACTGAGAAATGGATGTGGGGGGAGTGTGGAAAGAACACTTGAAAATCTGACATAATTTTAAACGATGAATGATGAGGTGTTAGTGATGTGTGTGGTTTGATGGTGGGATAGAAGGAATACGTATTTTGGGGATGAGGTTATTAGTAAGGAGGAGGTAATGGGTAGAGTGAGAAAGTTGAAGAATGGTAACTCTGCAGGTAGATGAAATTTCTAGTGAAATGATCAAGAGCGGAGGCGAAGATGGTGATTGATTTTGGATTTGGAAGTTGTGTAATAAAGCGTTTATAGGAGGGTATGTTCAAGGGGATTGGAGGAGAGGGTAATAGTACCTTAATAGCGGTAAAGGAGAAAAGGGGAATTGTAGAAATTATAGGGAATTAATTTATTAAGTGTTGTAGGGAAGGTATTTGCTGGTATTTTGGTTGAAGAGTGCGTCGAGTGACTGAGGACTGATTGGTGAAGAACAAGGATGCGTTATGGAGTAGGTAGAGGATGTGTGGATCAAATCTTTACATTGAATAAAATGATTGAGAAATGAGGGAGAAGAAGAATAAATTATATTTAAGTTTTATGGATTTACAAGTGCGTATGATAGAAGTTAATGGGAGCTTTAATGGCAGGTATTAGTGACTATAATGGTGTTGGTGGTAGGCTTCTTGATGGCGAATACAAGTATGTATGACGATAGTGAAGGCGTGTGTAAGAATAAATGGTGTAAATGGTGATTGGTTTAGAATTAATAGCGGAGTGAGACCAGGGTTGTGTTTGTCTCCTTGGTTATTCAATTTGTATATGGAATGGGGTTATGAAAGAATTCGAGGTGGGGTGGCAGGAAATGGTGTTAAAGAAATAATGGAGAATGGAGAGAGTGGAGGTGCCCTACTTATTATATATGCGGATAATTTGGTTCTGTGTGGCGAATCTGAAGAGAGTTTGAGAGGATTGGAGAGAGATTTGGCAGGGTATGTAAAGGAGGGGTTTGCAAGTAAAACGTAAGATAAGAGTAAGGTTTATTGGTTTGTGAGTGAGGACAGTCTCAGTGTGAAGTTATGTTAGATGATGAGCAGCTGGAGCAAGTGTCTGGGTTTAATTATTTAGGGTATGTGTTTGGATAGAAGGGACGGATGATGCAGAGTGTAGTAGGAAGCTTGTGAATGGCAAGGAAGGTGGCTGGTTGCAATTAAATCGTTGGTGAATTATAAAGGGACTAAGTCTTGAGTGGCTAGGGTCTTTACATGAGGTCATGTTGTTACCTGTGTTATTGTATGGTAGTGACACTATGGACTGGAATAAGAAGTATAGATCTAAAGTTTCCATGTGTTCAGATGGACAATCTTAGGGCATGCTAGGTGTGAAAAGAATTAATTAAATGAGGAATGAAAGTATTAGAGAGTGGTGTGGTGTGAAGAGGGGTAAATGAGAGAATAAATGAAAGTAAGTTGAATGGTTTGTCATGTGGAAAGGATGATGATAGTCGTTGGTTAAGCGGATGTATAGTGAGAGTGTGTTGGGAACCGACCGGCTTGGGAGACCGAAGAGAAGTGGATTGAAGTCGGTGATCGAATGTCTGAAGGAGAAGAAAATGTGAGTTTGGCAGAGGCGAGATAAAGGTGCATAATAGGAGAGAATGGCGGGGTTTGTATGGGGGCATGGTTGTGGGCCCACCTGGGCAGGGGATGAACCCTAAATTGACTGATTTACCATAGTGAGGGTCCGTCGCGGTCCATGATGCCTCTCTAGGGTGGATTTTCTGTCCGTGACGAGCCTTCACTAATTAATGGTACAGAGGCGGCGGTAAGGCTGGTTCTTTTTCGACGTTTGTCATGTTCCCCTACACTGTTTTCCTTTTCCGATGCTTGTACAGGCCACCTTACCCCCAATCTTGGGCAAAGAGGAAGGTGAAGAAGAAAGAAAAGAATATATATATAATATATATATAATATATATATATAATATATATATATATATATATATATATATATATATATATTTATATATATATATATATATATATATATATATATATATATATATATATATATATAGAATATATATATATATATTTATATATATTTATATATATATATATATTATATATATATAATATATATATTATAATATATTACAAATCTATATATATATTATATATATATATATATATATATATATATATTATAAATATATATAATTATATATATATATAAATCTATATATATATATATTATATATATTGAAACCTTGAATATGAATATAAACTCAATAATTTAACAAAAGGTTATTTGGAAAATAAGTTATTCCAGAATAATAATAAAAAAATTACCATTTCTGATACGACTAACTGCATTATTAAGAGTAAGAAAGATATGGTGAGAGAAACGATAATGTAAAATATAAATAAAAAAAGACAATTAAATCTCATGGCAATAAATAAAAGAAAATATGCATTGTATTATTTAAAATAACGCAAAAGCAAAAATTAAATTCCTGTCCAAATGGGCAACTAAAACTTTGACTAAGTATATTTTCCCAATAAAATTTAATATTTAATTTAATATAAATAATAAAATACCTGCAATATTCATTAGATAAACCCTTCCAAAATTTGCCAGTCCGCCTGTGATGAAAAGGCCAACAAGTCCCAAACAGACATTTTTTAAATTCTGTTTCATTTCAACTGGGTCAGCAGTATATATGACGTCAATTACATGTCCCAAAGCAAAAGGCACAGCCATTGTAATAGAACTTGAAAAAGCCAAAAGAGCAATACCAGCTACAAAATATGAGAAAAATATTACTAAACGTAAAGATTACACTTTTTGAAATAATGATAATTAATATATATATCATCATCATCTTCCTTTTTTTTCCCAGGACTGGGGGTAAGGTGCGTGACATGCATCGGAAAAGAGAAGTAGTAGAAGAATATGACACAAGTCGAAAAAAAAGTGAAAACTCGTTGCAGTCAGAAAATCCACCCAAGAGCTTCACGGGACTGCGACGGACCCTCACTATGGCATATCGTCAAGTGTAGGGTTTAACTCTTCTTTTTACGCACCCTGCCAAATCTCTCTACCAATGCTTTCAAACTCTCTTCAGATTCACCACCAAAAATCATCCACATATATAGGTTAGGGACCTCTCCTCTCTTTCATTCTAAACGACCATCTCCTCGCTACCACCCACATATATATATATTTATATATATTATATATATATTATATATATATATATAGTATATATATATATATATATATATACTGTATATATATATATATATATATATATATATATATATATATATATATATATATATATATATATATATATATATATATATATATATATATATATATATATATATATATATATATATCTATATATATGGCAGATGTTATTGGGTGCCTGAAGGATTCTAATAATCTTAATGACATCCCTGTTAAATTTTTGAAGATGGTTAAGTGGTGGTTTTCTGGCCTTCTGAGCGATCTGTTCAACTGCTGTCTCATACATGGAGTCTTTCCTGACTCTCTGAAGCGTGCAAGAGTTGTTCCGGTATTTAAATCTGGAAGTAGGTTTTGTCTGAGTAACTTTAGACCCATATCAATTCTCTCTGCTATTTCTAAAGTGTTTGAAAGGCTTTTGTTTGTTAGACTGAGTAACTACTTTTCTGGTAACAATTTGATATCTAATAATCAATTTGGTTTTTCTAAGGGCCGTGATACTGTACAGGCCATTATTAAGGTAAGCATGAAGGCACTTGAGGCTTTCTCTGGAAAGTGCTATGTTGCTGGTGTTTTCTGTGACTTGAGTAAGGCCTTTGACACAGTTAATCATGATATACTGCTTCATAAACTTCATAGATATGGTGTTAGGGGTCTTGCTCATGACTTTTTAAGATCCTACCTGACCAACAGGACCCAATTTGTTCAGATTAATGGTGAGAGTTCCCCTGATGTTCTGGTTGATGTTGGTGTGCCTATTGGAACACTGTCGCGAAGACACTGTAGATAGGAGGCAACATTAACCAGTCGTTCACTTTATATTTATATAAATATATCATAAAAGAACTCCACGTGAATCCTGCAATATATATTTTATGATGGCACCATTTGTCCTTGTGAAATGTACACGCAGCTGATAATTAATACGATAATATCTTAACGGAGGACACTCTGATTACATACACAGCCCTTTTGGCTCTCATTCATAACACCGAAACGGAAATTAGGAACTGTCTATTCTTTGATTGTGTACAATGTAGCAGGCTAACTAATACAAATCTAACATACGGCCAACCAGCAAGCAACACAAAGTCTATTTGCTTTTTACACTTTGCCAGATAGAACATTAGATCTTTAGGTACATTAGGAATATAGAGACAGTAAAAAAAAGCCACATGGGCCTATAGAGCCCAGTCAACCCCCTACCCAAACATGTTCATGCAAATCAATATAAGCCACCTCTACGAAGGTGAGGCTTCATAGTAATCATTGTCTGTATAACCATCCACAAAAAAAATCCACCAATCATTTGGCTTAGCTCAAAAACTAGGGATGGCACTCGGATCTACTAATGCAAATTAGCCGGAATAGAGAGTTGACCATAGGATCACGCTGGAAAGTTGAAAACCTAGGAATCCGGATCACGGACATAATATCGGATAGTGAATTAGCGGATCCCGGATATTCCGCAGTCTGTTATACTAGCGTTGGGCGGGTGATAAATAAAAAAATTTTCTGCATTGTGTGTACTACAAGTTTATTTAGATTATCTTTAATTCTAGAGAGTTTTTATATTTTTAAAAAATATAATAATTATGTAATAAAGATGTCCTTAAATAGAATTTCACCTTTGAAAATGCGAGTTTTTTTTTACTTTGTTTTTTAAATCAAAAGTATGAGAAATATTTAATATTTTGCATTAATTTCAATGAATACAGTTGAGGATGTTAGCTTTTAAACTGGCAAACTAAATTTTTGTTCCCAAAACGTGCAGCAGTGGTTTAATCGCTGGCCTAACTTGGCCCGATCATCCCCCCCCCATAAACATTGATGATGGGGTGGAATTTGGCCCACCATTGTATTCTTATTTTAATGTAGCTATTATTATTGACATTTTTATTACGTATAGGTAATTTAATATAATAAACAGTTATTTATATTAAGTAAGAATTAAAATAAAAAATGAAATTTATATGGAAAATTTGAATTCAAAAAAGTGTCAAAATTTGTCACACGAATGGGGTGAATTGGGGCACCACATTTTTATTTACTTATTCATTCTATCAGAAATTTTTTCCTTCTTCTCTACTATTTCTCTTATCACTTCCATATCAATATTAGTATTAATTAAAATATAAATTGATTTATTACATAAAAAGAGGATTTTAAAAAAGATGGCGCAATTACACCCAATGGTGGTCCGATTTCACCCTTCAACCTGAGTCTAAATGAGCTTTATTTAAACTCAAAAACTATGATTATTAGAATTCCATTATTATTTTTTGTGTGGCTTATGATATATAGGCCCTTGAATTTTCCAGAAAAAAAATCCAAAAAAGTGTATTGGGGAAATGTTGGGGAGACGAAGTTTATACTACAAGTGGCAACGTCACGCTCCGCGAGCTATAACGGGATTATATATATATATATATTATATAATATATATATAGTGATATATATATATATATATATATAATATATATATATATATATATATTATATTTATATATATATATATATATATATCTATATATATGGATAGGTATGGATGGTGCCCGCCTGTATCTTAAAAAAAAAACACTATATCTACATAAAAACTTCAAATAAATTTTTGAATTCAGCGTACTTGTAATGCAAGAACTAAAAAAAAAAATTTAATATTATTATTCTTTATAATAAACTCCAAAAAATAATTATATATCGTACGTTTCCAACTTAATTTTAACATGATACCCATAAAAATAAACGTTTTCCTTATATATTTTCAATACTTTAGGGGAAACTAAAATAAAATATCAAAATTAAATTAAAATAAAATTAAAGTAAATTAAAAATTGAAAAATTAAATTGCATATAGTTTTAGGTTAGGTCAGGTCAGGTCATCAAAAAAAATTAATTTCTCTAGAACATCTATATGTGTGTGTGTGTTGCGTGTGTGTGTGTGGTGTGGTGTGGTGCGGTGTGTGCGCCGCGTGCGCGTATGTTCGCCTTAACATTGAAATGAAAATATTGGGGGACACATGACTTTGGAACGCGAAATTTGGGGAACGAGGAGAATTTCGTACATAAAACTATTTATTATTATTATTATTTTTTTATCTCACTTTATTTAATTTCTTCTTCATTTTCCTCCATTACATGTTGCTTGATTTCAAAAATGTTTCAGTTTTTTACGTAGTTATCATAGTTTTTTTTTACATACATGGGACATCTAATCTGGAAGCCTGACCTATATATAATATATATATATAATATATATATATATATATATATAATATCTATAATATATAAATATATATATATAATTATATATATATATATATATATATATATATATATAATATATAGAGGTGGACGTTCCGCATTTAAGTCCGCAATTCCGCAATTGCGGAATACAAAAATAAATTGAGGAATTGCAATTGCGATAATTTGAAAAATGTTGTGGAATTGCAGTTAGGGGAATGCCTATATCATTCCGCAGTTAAGGACTACCAAAAAGAATTTTGGAGTTTCAGTGGAATGCCAAAAATTTATAGTCCACAAATTTTTACAACGTTGGCCATCTTTGTACGTTTGATAGCAACACCGAAAAATTGCTTTTTTTTTTGTGTTTTTTTTTTTCTTCAAAGGATTTTGTTTTTATACAGGTTTTTCTTTTATTTCTTTTGTAAAAATTTATTTCAATATTTAAATGATATTGAGTTTACTCTTAATCCGTCCGATTCTAAAATATCGATATTAATTTCTCGATTGTCCTATAAAGTTTATAATCGATATTGACCATTTTATCCTGCTCACTTTTTCTTATAGCAGACGTATATTTATTTCCAAAATTGCATTTTATCAAGTTTTGTGCCCTGCACATTTGCTCTGATTTTTATATTTCATCACTGAAGGCGGGTAACATTGAGAATAAATTCGTGTTTTTTTTTTTTATAAATTTCTGAGAATGTGCGTATATATACTGGTAATACTGGTAAATAATACAATGCTTAAACACGTTAAAATAAGCAGTGGTAATTACTATTTAGTAATTACAATACTTAAACGTGAGAATAAAATTGTGGTGGTAAAAAAAATTGCATTAACATGTGTCTTGGTAGCTTAATTCCATTATTAATATCATATTTTTTACCATAATATTTTAAAAACTGAATAATATAAAATTAACTATTTTTTACTATTACATATTTTTTATTTACTTTATGAAACGTGTCACCACCAAATTTCAGATATTGTATTGTACAGTCAACATAAATGATGAATAAAATAACATTGGTACCCAACATCAAAATTCTAAACAAGTAAATATATTTATATATATAGTATATATAGTATATATATATATTAGGGGTGTAACAACGGAACTGAAATTTTCAGTTCCGGCCGGAACCAGGAAATTAGCCGGGAATCCAATAAAAAGATTCGGCCGGAACCCGGAATTTCTAATGAACTTTCCTTAACTATAAAGAAATGTAAAAAAAAATTCTATATAACTTCAATGATAAATCCTTTTATATATTTATATTTTTTAAAATATTGAATTATTATATATATATATATATATATATATATTATATATTTATATATATATATATATATATATATATATATATTATTATTATATATTTATATTTATATATATATATATATATTAACAATTTTGATAAAAGATTTTATACATGTATTTGACTGCAGATGCCATAATAAAACCTCACAAAATTGTTTTTAAAATGCCATCATTCGTGAAAGATTTTTTATTATTAATAATGTTTAAGCATCTATAATAGAGTGATATGCCACAATAAAAATACAACGAGGAGTAACTAAAAACATTTAGTACAACCTTCTTCCCATAATAACAATGTGGAAAATTATCAACTGAAAGAGAATTCTGGAAGTCAAAAATTTGGATTAGTAAAAGGGAGAGTCTTGTTTTTTCTAGAACAGGGGAAACCAAGAGTGAAAGATCCAAGCTGTGAAACAAGTGAGTCTTGAGGAAAGTTTTCTCTCAAAAAAAAAGATTAGGCAATAGTAAATGACCAATTACAAGCAATTTTCAGAACATAATAATTTATTCACAATCATGAAGAGTAGGGAGTCATAGAATATTGCCCATCTTCAACTAAAATACCGTTATCCTAGTAGAAATTTTGCTGAGAGTTATCCAACTTCATACAGTAACAATTGATATCAGAGTTATTCAATAAGTTATTTAATGAAGGTGATTCAGATATCATTTACGACGGTATAATATAATGGACAGTAATATTCAAAGAAGTCATTTATATTCTTTAATTTCTTTACTGCTCACCTGGCTACAATCGAGTTTGAAAAATGACTGTTTCAGTCCGTTGCAATCATATATATATATATATATATAATATTATTATTTATTATATAAATAATAAAATTAATATTTTATAAATATTAAACTTAATATATATATACTATATATAATATTATTATATATATATATAGTATATATATATATTATATATACCTATATATATATAGTATATATTATATATAATAATTATATATATATATACTTATATATATATATATATATATATATATATATATATTATATATATATATATATTATATATTATTATATATATTAATATTATATATATTATATATATATATTATATATAATCTATATATATATATATAATATATATACCGGTATTATATATATATACTATAATATATATATATATATATATTTATATAATATATAATATATATATATATATATCTATTATATATTATATATATAATATAAAAATATATTATAAAAATTTTGGAAATTAAATATCAATTTAATGAAGAATATCTAAATATCCTATAGTTTGAGGTATTTCAGTAAACTAAATTTAAATAATACTGTAGGTATGTAATACACTGTTTATGAATACTACCCAAGAATACTATTTATATTTTGTTAAAAAATGGGCCTATGGGTTATGTAAATATAAATCTCTTCCAGCAATATTTCTCAGAAGGACCTTTAGTATTTCCGGTATCCGGCCGAATTTTCAAAAATTCCGGCCGGAACCGGAACCGGAATAAAATCCCAAATTCCGGCCGGAATTCCGGCTGGACCGGAATTCCGGTACACTCTAATATATATATATATATATTATATATATATAATATCTATATATATATATTATATATATATATATATTATTATAATATAATATATATATTTATTTTTCAAATTATTTGGAATATTTCCA
>JABUQX010018697.1:0-11511 GCA_015478945.1 Trachelipus rathkii
GTGATAAGTGAACCACTTGTGGTTATAACTTCGCCTCCAGGCACTTTCCCCTTTTTGGAATTTTTTTTCCTGAAAACATCAAGGCCATATAGTAGGTCAAATAAGCACACAAAAAATAATAAGTGAATTTTCTAATAATAATAGCTGTTATGTAACGGAGTTATAAATGATAAAAGCTCATTGTAGACTCCGACCCTTGGTGTTTGGGAATCGGGGCACCATTGTGGGGTGAATTGGCAATCTTTTTAAATTCTCTGTTTGTATGCTATAAATTTCAATTTTATATTTTTAAAGTTTGTGAATTAATATAATTAATTGTTTAGTTATAAAATTAGTAATAATAGAGCTAATAAGAAAAATATGAGATACCATGATCGGGAGGGGTACATAAAATTATGGACATAAAAAATAGTGGGTGGCCGCAAATTCACCCCCTCCGGTGCGACGAATTTTGACACCTGTTTGGAGGACCCTATTTATAAAGAATAAATCGAGCTTTTTTTATTTTAGATTTTATTATATAATATAAAAATAACTGGTTGATTATAGTTTAAAAATTAGCTATTTATATGGAACAAAAATGTCAATAAATAATACAATAAAATAGAATAAATTAATTGGTTGGCCAGATTCATCCCATCCATCAATTTTGTATGTGGAAATCGGGCCAAGTGGGGGTAGGCACCCAGATGAGTTTAACCTTTAGGCACTTGGTTTGAACAAAAATTTCTGCTTTTGCCAGGCTTTAAAGCTAACATACTCAACTGTCAACTGTATACACTGAATCAAGAATCAATTCCGCACAATTTTTCATTTTATATAACCAAAGGTTAAAAAAATGGGGTAGGTATATGGGTTGTGTGTTTGGTGTGTGGTGGTGTGTGGAAAGTTTTTGTTATAATGTGTTGTCGTTTAAGTATCCGCAAGAATCAATGTTCAAGGCTGAGCTTTTTAATCCGCAGCAGATGTGTCCAAAAATATTGAAATTCGTATTTGAACCCTTTACAGTCACTGAATTATTAAGTAAAAAAACTTGTACGAAAATTTATTTCCTGCCAAAAATTTGTCAGTGGAATAGGACCGCCTAATAAAACATTTAAAAATGTTTAATTGAAAAAAAAATCTACATTTTTTTAGTGCCAAATGAATTAAAACGCGGTTCAGCCAGTGACCGGTTCAGTGACTAGGAGTACTATTTTTAAAATTTTTGGTTGGCCACTCTAGCAAAATGTAATGTGGCTATAATACTTGTCGCCCAAATTACTACTACAAACCATTTTGCAGAATTTAGGTATAAAAATAAAGTAGAAATAAACTTATTAGTTTTTGAATATTTTATATAAAAAATTAATTTGTAACATGATAAAGATTCACTTTTATTGCTAAAATAGGCTATAGTTAATATATATATATATATTATATAGCTATATATATAGGTATATATTATATATTATATAAGTATATTATTATATATTATATAGCTATTATATATATGTATAGGTTATTACATATATTATATTATAAATTATATATATATATAATTATATATAGTTTATACCGCGTATATATATATTTACTAGTATATAATATATATATGTATAATAGTATATTATAATATATATAGTAGTAATATATATATATAGTATATATATATTATATATATTATATAGTATAGTATTATAAGAGAGGCATTACTGGTAAGAGAGTAGGGGTAAAACAAGACTATGACTAATGGCTTATGATATTTTGAACAAAGATGGTGGTCATTTTTGTGCCGAGGAGGAGGCAAAGACATGAACTTTTGCAATTTTCGCAAGATGGGACTGGACATCTTTAGCTTTTTGGCAAAGTTTTGGGCAAAGTTTGTCCTCCCCCTCGGCCACGAATGTGGAAAAGGTTGTCTTATGCCTGCACAGCTTGTGCGGAGCTATTATTCTCTGTTTTGACCTCTGTCTTTTTCTCGTTCTGCGCATTGTCTCTGGCCCCGTGGGCCCGCGGCTTTACGAAGGTCTCTCCTTACGGTCGACCTGTGCCACACATCCTAACCGATTCATTAAGCTCTTTAGCTTTGTATGCGGCGGAAGAATGACCGGTTTTTTTTTTTGATGATCTACTAGCTGGCGATGTTCTTTATTGATGTTGTAGACACCCTTTGCCTCAGACATGGAACCCTCCGGTAGTAGCAGGACAGCGCATTGACAACGCTAAGCTTCCGCAACAGAATAATAAAGATTACGAGTGTTACCATTTTTGTCTGGGACTTGAAGCTTTTGATCGCCGTGGGTTATTAAACTTCCAATGGGCATAGTCCCGTCAGATCAACTCCCGCATTGTACTTGTTTTGTCTGGTATTCCTGTACAAACAAAATGTACCTCTCGATTTGAAATCAACCATATTTTGTTTTTCCGTATAGCTTCCCACCTGCGGCCGAACCTACTCGTGCGGCAGCTAGGTTCAATACCCAGCATAATTGGAATAATAGGGTGTTGTGATTGGATGTGTACCGCATTGTTCATACCAACGTATGGCACATCAGAATCAGTGAATACCGTCTATCAACCCAATCATCGATAGCTTTCCCCTTGGGCCGGATGGCGTCTCGGAGATCCATAAGGTCGAGGACGAGATTTTCGCGGATGCGCGCCTGGCGGCCCTCGTCTCTCTTTCCAGATCCTGTTTCATCGTGTGAAGGATTTTGAATGTGATTATCTTTCAGGTCAATTTGGTCGGCGCACATTTGTATTGCCAAATGAGAACCCGCGTTTCTCTTCCCCTGCAAAACAGACCCTGCCAAGATCCATGGATGGGAAGAGCAGTTCGTATCCAAAAAAAATATCTTGTAATTCTTTTGGGAATGACCAGGCAACAAAAGGTTGATACGGGCGGTACTTCATATGTTATATAAAATACACACTTGTCTTAAATAATGTACCATATTATTGATATAGTATATACTATAGTATATACTGTTTATATAGTATCATATATATATATATATATATAGTATATAATGTATATATATATATATATATTATTATCAGGATATATATATATACTATATTATAGTATATATATACGGTATATACTATTATTGAGTATATATATATTATATATATATATATATATATATATATATTATTATATACTATATATAATATTACTGTATATATTATTATACAGTTATATATAAAGATACTAACCTGGAAATAAGAGGCGCTGGAAGGATGGAAAATGCTACCAATGAGATTTTTTTTGCTTATGGGTAACAAATCCTAAAAAAAATTTTTCGTGTTCACCTAAGAGAAGCACTGTTTTCAATTCAAAAGATTTATATCACTTATTAGCTGGGGGAATATAGTGATATTATTGATATATATATATATATTATTATATATATATATATTATTTAATACTATAATTATATTATATAATATATATATTATATATATTAAATGTTTAATATATGAAAAAATTGTAAATAAAAAATATGATAAAGTGTGAATTTTGTATGTGGATTCTTGGCCGCTTCTAAGCTAGAAGCCTTCGGAATCCGAACGCGCGCGGTCACCGTGACTGCAGATGATTTCAATATATATATAATATATATATATATATATATAGTATATTATATATTATATTAGTATATAATATATATATTATAATATATATATTATACTATATATATAATAGTATATATTATATATTAATAAATCTGTTTTTTAAAGAAAAAAAAAAAGATCAAAAATAATTTTTTTTGAGTTTGGCAGACTAGATTAATTTAGCCTCGGAGCTTACCGTCCTAAAGTGCTGGTCACCGGCGTCACGGAGTGACCGCCATGATTGTTCCTAAGTCACGTGGATAGCAGCCAAGGTTTTATTTTTTTACGGAAAATATACAAGATACATAGTTTCTTTGTTTCTTCACATTTTTTCCTAACATAACAATTGAACAAACACACAGGTTAAAATAAACTAAAAAAGCATTTTTTTCCTTACCTACATAAAGAAGAGAAAAGGCAGTATAAACAAAATAAATTTATAATAGCCCCCCCATATAGATTATTCTATTACTCCTAACCCAATTATTTTTGTACGAAAAACAAAATGTATTTTTCGTTATAATGACACAAATAAAATAGGTAGAAGAGAGTAGATGAGGAGGAAGAGGTGTGAGGGTAAAAGATTGTAATGGTGAGAGAATGATTGAGAGAGAGAGAGAGGAGGAGAGGAGAGAGGAGAGAAACGAGAGAGCAGAAGAAAGGAGAGAGAGATGATGACGAGAGAGTAGAGAGAGAGACCGACGTTTGAGATGGACTCCAATTTGATATCCTACCGTTTTGGAACCGCGCACGAGTTGCGGTGCAATGAACCATGTACGAGATGTTCTCGCCGCGATCGAGGTCGATAAGAGCCCTCTCTTCTCAAGTGAGATGAGAGGAGAGCAGCTGGATAGCAAATTAGAATAAGATTACAAACATTGTTAATTTTTAAAAATCAAATATATATTCATTGTGGACGAGGCGTTCTCAGATCGCTTTCGGCTCTTTAGATGATTCCTGGTTGGTCTTACCGTCTCAGTCTCGCATCCATCCCACCCTCTGAGGTCCTTAGTTCCTCCTGTCGGCTGCCTTTCGACTCGTAGCCGTTTACTCTCCAATGTATGGTCTACGCGCGACTCTCTCATACTGACAGAAAGTCCGAGAGTCATTGCTGCGCTACAGCGATATCCTACTACATTATACCTAGTAAGGTGTCTCGCAATTCATGGTATCAGTATTGCCCGGTGATCTATGTTATGAGAGGTCTTCCTATTTACCTCACCGAGGATTATGGGGAAGGGCAAAGGGACAGGGGATTAGTTGGGATGGTGATCGGGACATGGTTATTATATTATTCGGATACTACATAGTGAGGGGGATATAACGTTAGCGTATTTATTATGCATAAATCTACAGAAGGTTTTAATTAGGGATACAATGGACAAATAGTTTTGTGCAATGTATCAATTTTTTGCAGGGGGGGGGGGTGGAAACCATTTCTGGAAGTCTCTCCCCTAGGCTATCAAGATTAATCATGTGGTTGCCATTTTTATTTATTTTTAAAAGAGTTAGCGTTGTCTGTAATAGTGTTTTATGGTGTTTCATAAAGAAGAGACCACTCCAGTGTAAAAATATTATTATTATTATTATTAGTTAGTTATTATAATTACTATTATTATTATTAATTTTTAAAGGGTAAAAGAATATATGTGAAAAATATTTTAAAAATGCAAAATAGACTGAAAATTCAAAATAGGTTCAATAACATTTTAAATTCTGAAAATGATTATTGTGAAAAGAGATGCATTCCTTTCCTGTCAGTATTCTTTTAGAGGAAAGTCTGTGTCCATCCCTAGTTCTTCTTGGTATAAAGGCACCTGCTTGCTTATATTAACGTGTTTCTTCTTTTCTTCTTTTTCTCTGGGGGCTGGTCAACAAAAGGTTGAACTGATTGGTTCACAAAAGATCCCAAACTTTTATCAAGGCCTTCTTTGATCGAATCTATGACAGGGTCTACGAACTCATCTGCTGCAGAAGCTTTTCTACATATTTTCCTAGTAATCCTTAAAAAGAAGAAGAGATAAAGATTTGTTGAAAAGGTGTTGAGAGTTTTGTAATGGGTTATTGTTAGTAGGAATATCAGTGATTGTGTTTACAAAGTTTAGAGATTTTGTAAGATAGTCAGGTATAGGTTAGGTTGGTTGGTTTAGAGTTAAATTCTAAGTATACTTCTCTTCTAATTATAGGTTTAAATTTAAATATGATTGAAAAGTTGGGTGAAGGGAGTAACTTTTTATTGAAGCTCAGTGTCAAGAGGTCTAGTTTTAGGGTTTTACATGGTCGACAGGGAGCAATGATTGGGACAGGTCAGAGTGGGTTTTCCGGTGTATACAGGTTGTGATGAGTATGATGGTAGTTATATTATAGTTAACGGTTTAGGTCTAGTTTCAGGTTCGTTGGTTGGTTTAAGGGTGAGGTTCTCACGGGGGAAAAGGTGGTTATTGACCAGGTACAAATATGGTCGGTACCACGGTGGGAAATTAGTTGACAGGATCAAAATGCGTGTCGACATTTGATGAGAAGCTGTTTACCGGATCATATATCTTAAATGGTCGAAACAGGGAAATTTATTGACAGTAAAAGTTTTAGTTTGGCATGTTTATGTGCTCGGACGATTTGTTAGATGAAAGCTGATTTACGTGGTTTTTGTTTATCTTAAATAATTGTGCATTTCGTTGAATTGTTTATGTCTGTGAATTGTCGGAGGTGAATCAACCAAGACTCGATAAAATAGGTGAGTGAGGAAAGCTTTACATTAAATCAGTTAATTGTTATTAAGGCATTGACATAAATGGCATAAAAAAGGCATTGGTCATTATGATTAAATTTGGTGTCTAGAGTATTTATATTTATTATATTTTTTAATTAAAGTATTATATATTAATTATATTTTTTTAATTAAAGTATTTATATTTATAATATTTTTTAATTAAAGTATTTATTTTTATTATATTTTGTTTAATTAAAGTATTATGTATTAATTACATTATTTTAATTAAAGTATTTATATTTATTATATTTTTCTAATTAAAGAATTTTATATTTATTATATTTTGCTTAATTAAAACATTTATACTTATTATATTTTTTTAATTAAAGTAATTATATTTATTATATTATTTTAATTAAAGTATTTATATTTATTAAATTTTTTGCTTAAAGAATTTTTGTTTAATATAATGTTTTAATTAAAGTGGTTATATTTATTATATTTTTTAATTACATTACTTAATTATTATTACTCTTTTGCATTGCTATTTGAATCGTTAATATACTTAATAACGTACTTAAATAAATGAAGAAGAGAACATTATTAGTTCGGTTATTAACTAACATAATTATTATATGTCAAATTTATTATTTTTATCGAAAATTATATTCATGCTTAGAATCTGAGAATTAAATTTGGTTGATGAAACCAACATTTAGAACTAAAGACCCAGTTTATAAGGTAGTAGTAGTAGTATAGTAGTAGTAGTGGTCAAGTGCAACATGGTAGTATGCTCAAGATTATGTAGATAAGTAGTTAGTGACAAGTGTATTTGCGCCATTAGTACTTCTACCAGAAAAGCCTCTACGTTAGAAGCTCACTTTTAAATCATCAAGTTAACAAGATATATAGTAATGTAATAATAGTTTAGTAGTAGCTACAGTAGAAGTCACTAAATAGAAAAAGTCTTCGACGAAATAAATATAAAGCCTCGGCACATACATCCTTATATACCCTTTCTTGGGACATCTTTAAATTAACTATTAGGCACACTAACCTATCTTGCTTATATATACTATTTATTTCCATTCATACTGTATAGGAAAATACCTATTTTTAACACCCAACCTACTCACACATACTGTATTTTGTCTTATTCCTGACTACTAAACTAACCATAATCATTATAGCTATACTCCTCTTTCTTATATTTCTCTTCGTGGCATTATCAATACAAATTTGCTCCCCCTATTCATTTATCTATAGAGCATAGGTAATTTAAGTAGTTTTCTTATTCTCTACTTTTCTACTATAATTTTACTTACCGCACAAATATTATAGTCTACGTATGTCTACTGAATAAAATAGAAAAAAGTCCAGCACTACTAGTATATTTATTAGAAAGTATGCTCAACTAGCAGCGGTATATCAAAATCTACTCATTACTCAACCCTACTCTCATTGATCAAGTGTCATTATCGTGCCATTACTCTTATACAGTTTATCTTTCAAGGATGCGGCTTAAGCGAGAGAAGTAACTACTAGTATAAAAAGTATCAACTTTAACACTATACATCGTATATTCGAAGTTCCTTTTATTAAAAAAGTTTATATTGATCCGGCTATACGCATAGAAGTTTAGATAATAGAACTTTGGTATTTATACCGATATCATATTAATCAAATTTAGTTTATGTTGTTATTGTGATTCTAATCTCATATGATGCCGAGAATTGTGGAATTAGTAAATTATGGTAAAAGACCATGTGCTCGGTTACAAGATGCGTTTACGTGATAATACCGCTTAAGTATTGATATGAACCATCGATAATTTAATTCTGTTCCTAACTTACAACAGAGCAGATTGCAAACATTATGCTATTGATTAGTAAACTTATACAACAAGATTACTAATATTTCAGAGTCAAATTGAGAAAAAGGAGTTGAGGTGCGCTCTGCAACCCTTCTTTAAATTGGAAATCTTTATAAACAAAAGAGGGTGCGGTGAATCGAATAGACATAATGACGTAAAGCAATTTAAATGAGAAAATACAAGCTGTTTTACAAAGGATATATCAAACCATCCAATCTCGAAATCGCATAATCAGTTCTCAGTCGTCATTATTTTTCTGTTTTGTCTTTTGAGACTAAGTTTTCATGCTGAAGATGCAGTAGTATATGTAGGGAACGCGGTGATTCGACAGACGGAAGATGTTGCACTTTTTGCAATGGCAAAATTGCAATGTGCGAGTGCAATTGTTTGCGAAGTGTTTGCAATGAATTTGCAAACATTGTGCAACCATTATTGGCAACATCGCTTGCAAGCATTGATATTTTTGTCGTATTAAGACCATTCATGCCCGAAATTAAAAAAGTTTAAAAGTTTTTTTTAAAATTTAAATAATATAGTCTATTTTAGTCCTAGAAATATCAATTTCCAAGAATTTTTAAAAATTTCCGTCTCTTTCATAGATTTTTCGGCAGTGTCTTTTTAGACACAGTGGGCATTAACGTTTGCAAAAAATTTAAAATTTAGGGAAAATGACATTTTTTGCTAAAGTTTTATTATTTTATTATATATATATATATATATATATATATATATATATATATTAATATATATATTATATTATAATATATATATATATATAAAATATATATATATATATAATATTATATATATATATATTATTATATATATATATATATTTTTTTATATATGTTTATATATATATATATATATATATATATATATATATATATGACTAAATTTAATTTATATGATATTTAGCAAAACAAGCAATTGGATGAAGACCTACATTGCATTGTGTGCAACTAAATTGGACAGATATTCTACAAAATGCAAATCTCCTACACTTGTCTATTTTGTCCATTAAGATGATCTTTTCCGGTGAACAATGACTTCAGTACTTTGTGTTTCTAGTGCTTTGGTTTTACTCCTCAGTTGTCGATATGTCAGGTGGCAGACTAAAAGGGAAGATTACGATTTGTCTAGTAAATTTCAAGAAGCGAAATGTTTCCAATGTTACGGTATAGCAAATCCACAAATTGACAACAACTGCATTTAGGCAAAAGGGAAGTAAGGTCAATACCTATTTTTTGAGGATTGCGTATTTCTAATTCGTACATTGCCTCACTATTTTGTCCCGAGGGCGCGCGCCCTTGGTGCGTGGCGGGGGCGCCTCGTTGGGCGGTCGTCGTTTGGTTATTGTTGTCAGATCCACTCCTGCCCATGTTTTTATTAAATACAGTTTTACGATATTGTTGAGGAATAACTGCTTGTTTCCTTTCTCCTTTGCTCCAACGTTTGCAGCTAACAATTTCAAAGATGTCTCTTTCTTTTGAGTTTGTAACCATGGTTATTCGACTATTGTCGTTCCATCGAACAAGAGTAATTCCAGATCCAGACATCAAAAGAATTATGAAATAAACGTACAAATCATCGACAGAAAGAGTAATGTTTTGTGGAAATCTTTTTGAGAAGCATATTTTACAGATTCTCTGCATATATGATCCATAAGTTCCTCCGTAAAACATATCTTGAAAAGGTCGACTGGTTTTCCTTTGAATTCTTTGTTCTCTAGAATTGCAGGCTTGGTCTTTGCTGTGGTGCAGTCAAATTTCTTGGATGATTTTTTAAAGATTTTGAAGATCATTTCGGAAAACAATTTTTTTACCTTTACTTGAAGTTACGCATTGCTTTTTTGACAGGCTAGTTGACGGTTCTGATATTTACCTTTCTACTTGAATATCTATCGTAAGTCCTTTTCTTATTGCTCTTAGCTCTGCTGTTTGAGATAAAACTCCCTTTCCAATGTCTCTAACATTGTTGGTGAATTCCTCTGCATCACCTTTGGCATCATCTCTATCAAAGTTCCCACCATCCTGAGGTGAATTGAGAACAATTTCAACAAGACCTGCCGCATCAATCTCAATACTAACAATTTCGGCTTCCTCATCATTTTCTAATATATTTAAGATTTCCTCTGCATCTCGTATAATGTTACGTTTTTTAGAGGCCATATTGTGCTGAAAATTATATATACCGGTATATATATATATATATATATATATATATATATATATATAATATATATATATATATATATATATATAATATATATATTATATAATATATATATCGTATATATATATATATATATATAGTATTATAACTATTTTAGGGATATACTTCACCTACAATAGGAAAGTAAAGATGAAATCGAAAGTAAAGCGAGTCACAATCAAAAAGTTTCAAATTTTTGTTAACGTTACTTCCCTGTGTCTAAATAGACACGCGGTAAAATAACACCCTATAGGTTTTATTAACTAATGAAATATTCGTTTTCACTATTTCAGCTCATAGTAACCATCACTAATAATATAATAGAAAAACATAATAAATAACAGCCAAACATATAATACTCCCAAAAAACACTTACAAGTCGACCCTTGTCAAATCACCTTCATTGCAAAAATTTTTACTACTGAAATTACTCTATGTAAAATTATATAAAACAATGTTGAGGAAAATAAATTTAACCGCTTGAAGAACTATTCCTTAGAATAACCATGCATACCAACTACGAAAAAGCATAAAAATAATATCTGCAACATTTTTTGCAAATTTTTTGCAACATTTTGCAACATTGATATTTTGGTGTATTAAGACGTTTTTTGGGTCAAATTATAGGTTTCCGGGTCCGTAGAAGCGTTTTCCGTGGTCGTCGCATCATGTGGACCAATCCTTAATGCTGCACCGCTTTGTGAAGCACCGTTTCACTGCACCTTGCAGTGTATCTTTGTTACTTTGTTTTCTATGTACCTGAGCCCTTTCATAGTATTTTTTACCGTTATAACGATACATTTCAATCTTTTTTTCGCTGTTTTTTCTCATCTCGCCGGGTGTTTTTCATGGTTGAAGAAGCGTTTTACAACAGCGCCCCTCAGCGCACCGCATCGCAAATCAGATCCGCCATCATTCATTGTCGCAAAGAACCACATGCAGAGTTGGGAGATCAAGTGTTTTTACAATCTTTCACCCTTATGCCTATTATAGCCATTAATCCATTTATCCTAAGGGTTCGTAAAAGCAAGTTTAACATACCCTTAAGAGATAATTCTGAAAGAATGTTCAATAAATAAACCGGTAGTAACCCTTTCGTCCGTACGTCCTTTTG
>JABUQX010018698.1:0-53843 GCA_015478945.1 Trachelipus rathkii
CGCCGACTGAGACCTATTCCACCACTTCCCTTCATAATCACTCCTTAATCCTGCGGTATACTCCCGTAGCTCACATCATAAGACTCGCTCCATTACATCCTCCTTCAAGGGTTTAATTTTACATCCCTCCTCAGCCCCTTTTCCCGGCCTTCACTCTCTTCCTACTACACCACACTTCGATCATCTTTGTTCGCCTCTACGACTCCTTTTTCACCAACATCCTTATCCTAAATATCTTAAACTCAGTCACACATTTTTCAGATGCTCACCATCTAGACATAACTTGATTCGAGGATGTTCCTCGGCTCTACATCCATAACGCTTACCCTTATCTACCGTTTACTTTTAATCTACCCTTTTGATTCACACTCCTGCCTATCTCTACCCTAATCCTCCCTCAAGACTCTCTCCAGATCTCACTCACATCAATGTTAAAACTATTTTATTTTGCGTGTAGGGGCACTCCTACCACCTCGATCTTCCTCTCCCCATCTCATCTACAACTCGTTCCTGCTCCACCGCCACCACCCTAATTTTCTAACACTTCCCGCTCGTCTCCGCCATCATATTCTCAATAAATAACCAAGGAGAATAACACATCTCTGCTCCTCTGATATTAATTCTTACAATCCGCAATCAGCTTTTCCGACTCCCATTATCTCTTAACCATGATTCATCTTATCATAATACATCTGCTTTTAGATTCATTGTACAGTAAGTCTACCACCAATGAAGCATATATCATAACACCTGTCAACAGAGCTTGGCCCTATTAATCCTATCCATTACGCCTGTTGCAATCGCATTAAACTATAATTGCATTTCTTCTTCTTCTTCTCATTATTCCTCAATTATTTGTTTCATGTTAATATTATTGTATCCCAACATCCTCCACGGTCATTTATAACACGCACCTTGTTCTATCCCATCTATCAAGTCCTCTTCTCTACCCTCCTCGTGACCGTCTTTCCCGCTCTCGGAGTCCAGTCACTCATCTTTATCGAGCCAAACACCAGCATATGATCTTTCGGGAACAATCAATAAAACTAATTCACGCTATAATTCCTGTCATTGCAGTTAGCCTGGTTCTCTTTTGGCCCTCATCTTCCTTTTCTCCGTCTCTTCCCCCGTTCTTATTTTCGTCTGTATCACCGCTTCACCGCTTTATATACCACAGTACTAATTCATTGAATAGATTCCTCCTCCAACTACCTCTGACTCATACCCTCATAAACGTTTAAACCACACTCTCAGAATTCCAATCACTTCAACCGCATCTCGCTTCTGTTCTTTTGATCTCATTCTTTCACTGTAATCTTATCTCTTACTCCTGGCAGATGTTACCCATTTTTCAACTCTTCTCTGCATCCTGTAGCTCGCATTACCGCCCTCCTCTCGCTCCTTGATAATTGCCTGATGCCCATCTGCCCTCCAACAATACCCTATTCCGTTTTTGGGCACTCCATTCAAACCCACACATTACTCTAATTAGTCGACTATTGCTCTTATCTTTATCTTCTGGCCTAAATTGTTTATGGCAGAATCTTGAAGGTTTATCTTGCACACTGTGCCTTGGCCCCGCCGCCTTCGTGCTCCTAGGTGTCGTGGTGCAATCACTCAGGTTAGCGAAAGAGCCCTGCATCTCGTCTTAATCTGATTCTAAGAGATTCGCCCCTTTATTCTTTAATTCTTCCCAAACCTTTCGGCGAGTTTCTCGTCGAAGAAGAGAGCTTCTATTTCTATCCTGCAGCGTTCTCAGTCACGTCCCCGTGCTCCCGAAACTGTTCATGCCACTATATTACTGTCTTCCTCCCTCATGCGTATGCGTCACGTTCTTTCTCTAAAAAGGAAAGGCCGCCTCACGTTTTATCTTTGAAAGCTAGATTATGCAAAAATGTTTATTTCGTGCTATTTAATGAACACTTTAAATCCTTCTGTTTTTTTATTTTGGTTAACCGCGCTTACAATCATCTCTTCGATGTCCGCGCATAACTCACTGTTTAACCATTTCTTACTTCGCCTTCCCTTAGCAACATCCACATACTTTTGCCGTATTCGCTCTCGAGTTTCAAACTTGCTCGGACATTCAGCTGATCTTTTTGAATGCATTCCTCTAATATTCATGAACTTTGTGGCTCCCTTTTTCACCTCCTTAAGCTACCTCCTGCTCTTTAATTCTATCCCATCATTCCCTATCCTTAGAATACCTTTCCCTCTCCATTCCCCCTCACGACCCCCCTCCGCATCTACCTTAATGTCTAAACATATAAACGACAACTGATAATCATGCTATACTGTACTTAATATATAAGCATAGTATATATATTACCATACTATATATCTCTTCAATACTTCTATTACTCTACCTATACATTATATATAATATACTACTTATATTGCATTAGAAACATTCAAACAACTATATAATATATTATACTACTATACCTCCTGAATTCACTATATATTACCTCCATATACTATATATCGTAATTACCTACTGATATCATATTATACCCCTATACTAGGTACCTATATAATATCTACTACCCCTGTACTTTATCTTTCTACTCTATACTGATATCTTATATATATATATATACTCCTGATATATACCGTATTTATACATTTTATAAATATCAAGTTTATTCTCCTTCACTCATATATTATATACTACTTATGTCAATATATCATTACTATACTATCATATTTTTAATATGCCAAAAAATAAAGGAGCTATTATAGCTATACTATCGAGTATATATAATACTATACCCCCTCATATACTATATATAATATTATTAAACTTATATTCCTCGCTATTCGTATATACTCTTAAAGGTACATATATTATATACCCCTATACTACTATACCTACTAACACCTCACATTAGTACTATACCTCCCCTATATATATACTACCCCTATACTGTCTCCACTACCATATTATGACTACTATTAACTCCAGATATACACCTTATTATAACCCTATAGTATTAACTAATTATATATATTACTATATACCCTATGTAATACCTTTATTTGCAAGCGCTCTTAACTACTTATCCCTATTACCCTATACTATAACCCACCCCTATATATACTCATCACATTATACTAGTATGACGACTCTAATCGCGCCTAAGATTCCCGCCCCCCTGCCTCCCAGGGCTATCTTGCCAGTGATTGCGGCCGGTGTTCGTATACTTATCGTCATCACTATATTATTATAACTATATACTCTACCTATATATACCTATATACTATACTATCTTCATATCTTCTATACTCTATATACTATACTCTACCCCTACCATACTTATACTCTCATCATAACTATATCCCCTACTTATATGCTAATACTACTCTATTATTAATCTATCATATTATTTATATCAGTATATTATACTATACCTATATATATATCATTACCTATATATATAGCCTATACCTCCTACTACCCTATTATTTCGCTCCTTATACTATACTACTATATATAGTAATACTACCTATACTGTCTACCATTAACGATATATAGCTCACTGATAGTATACGATAATTACTACCCCCACGCCCTATACTCAGTACTCTTACCACGGATGTATCAATTACCGATGACGGATATATACAACCATAACTACGCCTCTATATAACACAACATACTCACCCGCCGGGGCATAACATTCCATACCTATATAGCTATATACGCCCCGCGTCACTCATACAATCAGGTATCAGCCGATAATAGGTCAGGGCATAATATACTTACTATATAATTAATATCAATATATATTACTATTAAAATAAGTATATTATAATATAACTATAATAACTTTCTACCCCCGGACACATTTTAAGTGGTGTCGAACTCCCAGTTCTAATATTCCTAGGTTAGGTGCCTTAATGTCTGGTTAACTAGTTTCTTGGTTAGTGATACGGTTATTGGCTTTAAGGTTGAGTTAGGTTGGGTGTAGGTTACGTTAGGGTTATGGTTTACCCATTCAAACAGTTTATGGTAATTTATCAACTAAATCTTATTAAATAATCCCTGCATTACATTTATTATTGGATTTTCCGCCTCTCTTGGAGTCAACTACTTATTAAATATCGCTCATATTCTATATAATATCATATTTATAACTAACTTCATGTATATATATATATAATATTATAATATTATTATATAGACTATATTATATATTATATATATAATTACTATCTTATACTACTCTATTGCTCTTATAATAGATATATCTGTACTATTATATTATATCATACTTTAATATTATAATTAGGTATTATTATGATCATATATATATATTATACGATACTATTATATATTATCTACTATATGTAACCGTCATATACAGCGTCAATATATACATAACTATATTACTGATACTATAGCTACGGTATTATATTGTATACCCCTGCCTTGTCTATACTAACCTAATATACCCCTAAATATTCAGCTACTCTCACTATCCCCTATATATAGTATATTACTGATACTACTATATACTTATATATATATTACTAATACTACTAACCCGAATCTAGAAACTAGGAGCAGTGTGACTTTAAGTAGCTTAAAGACTCACTATTAGCCCTACCCTATACGCCATTAACTAATCTACCCCCTCTCATACTTATATTAAATATCATCAACTATATAACTACTATATTATATATTAATATACTATTTCCTCCTATATATCTATATATATCTATTATAACTCTGTAACTATTATCTATCTACCCTACATTATATCTAGATACCTATAATCTACTCTATTATATACTATAACTACTACTCCTTCATCTCTATATAGTATATTATTAGGTATCTACTACTATATCTATTCCTATCTATACTATAAATACTATCTATATATATATACTATATATATATACTATTATACATTATAATACTACTATCTTTATTATATATCTAACACTATACTATATATCACTTACTATCCTCTACTTCATACTATACTATACTCTAGTATTAGACTACACTCACCTATTCTGATATTGTTACTATTCTTAGCCTTTTTCCACTTACATATGCCACCCGGCACCCCACGTTTAATAATCATTATGCGGACTCCCACCCGCGTGTCTATTATGTAACACTTTTTCTGATCACTCTTATCGCTTGACTAGGGATGTTCGATCTATTATGGGTGATGCTAGTGCTCCGTTGGGATACCCAGGAATCATAGAGTAACAGCACTCTTCGTTTTCTCTATTCTTCCAGGGATTGTTGTTTTTCGTCAGTCAGCTTGGCGCTTCTGGTCATCGATGTTATACTCTCTTGAACCACCCCTACCAGTTTAAAAGTGTAATCATCGCCACTTTATGGTGTGTATTGCCTTCCAGTATATAGATGTCTGTTAGCAGAGTTTGACATTCTGCTAAGATGCGATGGGACAGACTCTGTGCCTTTGGTTCACGGACACTGCTGCATTTGTCACTGATGTTCTCGTCTTGCTATATGTTTTCTATGCCCTCTTGTTCGATTGTTCGGTCTTAGCTGCCATAATCATTCTTTATTCTCTGCTTCGCACTTGGTCCCCTCGTGAATATCCCCACTGATGTTTCCTTATCAATATCACTTTCGTCTAGGATTTTCTTGTATTCCTTTGATATGGCTGTCTCCATTGATTTGTATGTTTCTTCTTCCTCTGTTTCAAATTTGTCCTTTAATATTTGTCTTTTCCTTTTGCGTTCTTTCTTCCAACCTTTAGCCTTGTTCCACTCTAATGTTGTTTGCATTCATGTAGTCAGTTTTCTTTTTTAATTAGCGAAGTTGTTGTTGGCTTGCCACTTTCATGTTGATATACCCAATGAAGGAATTTTTTTTCTGCGCTTTATAGGTATTGGCCCAACCCTATTATTTCTCTTTTGTATATGTAATCTATCTCCTCCAACCCCATGCCTCCTTCTCTACCTTGTGTGTACATTCTAGACAAAATCTGTTCCTTATATATAGTTTTGTAGCTATTTAATATTTTTCTCGTTTTAATATCACTTGTTAAGGTCTTCCTGGAACCAGTCTATCACTCCACAACTGTACAGGATGACAGGTACAGCTACTGTCTTGATGGCCTCTATTTTATTAGTAGAACTTAATTCTGATTTTAAAATTGCTCTGGTCTCATTTTTAAATACTTCCACTTTCAGTTTTGTCTCTTCTACTCAATTATGTTCCACTTCTCGCTGATCTCCTCCCTCCTAGATCATTTATAACAGCGTATTCTTCTTTGCTCACGTTGAATTATGAATCGATATCGTCAATCCGGTGATGTTTTATTTCCGTTTCTTCTCCTTTTCTGGTATAATGGAAGCAGCGATTTAGGTCTAGATCAAAACGTCTAGTATAATCTATCTTTGGAGAAATTCTCGCCTACTCCTCCTCCACGCTGCTGTGACTTGTTATTTCTTGTCGTTTCGCGGGCATGTGTATTTTAGGTCAATTCCAGATTAACAGCGAGTGAGATTATCTCCCTGCTTGATTTTTCTTCTGTTACGATGCGTTAACCTTCTATATCGTTTTGTAATTTTATTTATTAGACATTGGCTTAACTTTCTCAGGCGTTTAATTCGGCCAACCACATGAAGGGCCAGTAGGCGCATACCCGAGTTCCTCGCTGGACGGTTAAGTCCAGCTCTTTTTAACACTATTGACTTTTTTCAACTCAGATCCGAACGCCTGGGAGCAAGGAACTACGCCCCCCCCGTCTTCCCTCTCTAAATTGGATTCGTTTCTTGCGACGCCCCGTACAATCAGGTATTCCGTTTCAGTATTTCTTAGCGTATTTAAACTTGACGCTCCCCTGTGCACGTCATTCCTTCTTTTACAAATCCTATTGCTTTTTTCTTTTATTATATTTTGTCATTTTTTGTAATACTATATTATATTACTATACTACTATTCTCTACCTACTAATACTATTATCTCTCTATTATATATATATACTCCCACTATTACTTACTTATATATATCAACTGTTTATTATTGATATTCTATCATTCTATTACTATATGAATATGTAAATAGGATGTACTAACTATATCGTCAGCTATAGCTAATGTGTGGCTCGTGCTGTGTGTCGGGTGTGTGTGTGTGTGTTTGTGGGCTGGGTGGCGATGCGTCTAATATACTCCCTACTACTAGCATACGCGGACTCGCTCACTAGCTAATGAATACCAGCTACCTATCTATATATCTACTATATATATATATACGCTATAGTGGAGCCTAACTTCTACTTATATATATATATATACACCCCCTAATATATATATATACTACATACCCTCTGTAGATAAACTGAGTAGGGTTTCTTACCTACTATATACTACCTATACTTACCCTATCCCTATATATACTCTATATCTATTAATATACTTATCTCTCTTATATTATATATTATATTATATTATACTATACTTATTATTCACTAATCTAAAACAGTTATAAGCCTAACTTACTATGTATATATAATTTATCTTAAAAAGAAGTATATAATATTATAATATATTATTAATTAATATTATATAAATTATATATGTTAATATATTAATATATATTATTAATTAGAATATAATATTATATATATAATTTATATATATTATATATACTTATTAATATAATAATAAATTTAATAATTATATATATATAATATTATATACTATCGTAAATCATTCTACTATATTATTAAGTTATATATATTTCTGTACTTTTGATGTTTAATGTATATCAAAATAAAACTTCAATTATGAAGGGGAAAATTAACTTTTATATTTAATGCTTGTAAATATTCGGATCGGAATAGGTGAATATTTCATTATTTAGTTGATTTTAGTTAAATTTCATGACACTTGCAATTTAATTCTTTTTAATTTTATATTTTTTATAATTTAAATTTTTTATATATTCTATTTTTTTCATGTAATGTAGTGTCATACGACCGATATAATATTTAGGAAGGATGTAACATAGGGGCTAGTTCTTACTATAAACATCCTCTCTCAAATTTGCAAATTGCAAATATTACATAATTTGCAAATTGATAAAACTATGTTTAGGGGGTTATGTTTGGATTAGATACGATATAGCGACAGCAGATTCGTAACTGTATTTTATATGATTTTGCTTAGTAAAATTTGATTTCAACCAAAGTGCGTAATTAAATTTTTACTGATTTCTGCTACTTGTAAACCCTCATTATATAACAGTCCTTTATTTTAATAGCTGATTTATCCAAAAGTTAAATTTATCAAAAATCATCAATAATATGCTTCTTTATTAGTTTTACGAAACTTCAATTCTTATCATAATTTATTTATGGCTACTATATTATTATATAATAATTAAATTAATATAACAATATTTATAAATTAATTATAATAAATTATAATAAATAATTAAATAATAAATTAAACTACATAATTATATATATGTAAAATCAATATTATTATACAGTAGAAGAATAAATATATATAGGGATAGATAGATAAAATAAAAAAAATAAAATAGATAAAAAAAATATAAGTAAATGATAGAAGGAAGGTCCCACTCAATTATAATAAGTATAAGCTAATAAGCTAGTAATGAAAATTATTGTTATATATCATAACTAATATATAATAATATAATAATATAACTAATATATATAACATATAAATTTATATATATAATACTTAATAGTAATAATACGAATTAATAATTCCTTTATATATATATAATCAATCTAAAATACATATATACTATTAATATATTATAATACCATCTCTATACTATACTATATACCTACCTAATTACCTTACTACCAACCTACCTGTAAACTATAAAGTTTTCTCATTCAGTATATATCTTATCTATAATATGCCTATCTATACATATACCTAATAATATTGCGCATGGTGAAAGAATATATCTGGAATATACTCAAACTTTCTATTGCTGTCTATAATCTATCTGGTATTTTAAAAGATTTCAAGCTATTTCATTAAAGACTTTTGTTGTGTGCATTTCGGAAATTCCTTTGGTCCTGTACCTTTTCTACAATCAATGTTATTCTTCACTGAATACAATTTATGCATGGTTCATGTTAACTTTGGCAAATTGTTTTGTAATATTAGTATATACTTCTCAGTTTCCCTTATTAATGGCGTCTCTAAAGCAATTCTACTCCTTATTTTGGATCATGGTAGTTTACCATTCTCTATTTAAATCTTTTAGCCTGTAATGTGTACTCTACTTTCTATTATTTCAATGTCTCTCTTATTATTTTTGGTATCAAGTTGGTCTTTCTATTCTCCTCCTGTCACAAATCTGACTCTTATTCAACACGACTCTGGCATTGATATTGTTTTAAGTTTACCTTAACTAAGTGAGATCGTACTTTAACCTTGTGTAGATTATATATAATTCAAAATTGTGATTTTGCGGTTTTGAAGGAAATGAGTAAATTAAATAAAACTCACTTTGAAGGAAATTAGAAAGCAAGTATCTAGAGCAACCGTAAACATTTCTTCTTTGTTTTTTGCCTATCGTGGTCTAAAAAATCGCTTTTTATTGTTGAATGTACTTTCAAAACCAATCTAACTTAACATAACCTTATGCTAAATGTAATATTTTTCACAACTAAACGCCGTCGAAATCGTCGTTTCCAAAACGCTTCACTGCCCCGAATTCACCATCTCAGCTTGCCTTTTCTTCGACATTTTTGATGGAGGGAATATAATAGTAGCGATATCTCTAAAACTCAAGAAAGTTAATCTTAAAGCGCTATAATGTTATTTTCTATCTCACGTGGTCTGTGTGCATATATGGAGTGTATCTTTTATGAACTATTCATATACATATATTATTCATCAAGAACAGATATGCAAAAACTGTTAGCTAACTGTTTGTTGTACAAGATTATTAGAAGACTCAATTTCGATTCAGTATACAGGAAAAATGATCACGAGCTGTTCCAGACAGAGAAAAAATTTTATAAATTGTTAATCATATACTATCACATACCTATATATATACTACATTATATGCTCTATCTAAATCGTCATATATATATTATATGCTCATATACTGATAATACTTACGAAGTAAATACATGACAATGGAACCATATATAATACTACTACTAGATATATTTATACCGTTAACGACTGAGTCGTTATACTATATCGCTACCTATATAGTTTCACCTAAGTCATACTAAGGTATTATATATTCTCTATATATATATATATATATATATATACTATATATTCTTTTCATAGCCCTAATTTTAGCTAATTTCGATAAAATTGTATGAGTAGATCTTAATTAGGGAGATATAGAAATTTGAAAGCGCGACATGTCCGATATCAGGGTTGCAAACAATGCGATGGATTTTTGGCTTTTTGGCTATGGTTAATTGGCTATTGGACCCTTATTATAATTTTTCATATAAGAGTCAAATAGCCAATTAACGATAGCCAAAAGCTCAAATATCTGGCTTTTTTGCCAACTCTACCGACTATATCCCCCCGGCGATTGAAAGTGTGGCAAGCTCAACCATAGGTTAGTTGCGGAAATAGACTGAAGTGGAATTCTTCCAGACTTTACATAGCTGAATAACAAGTAAGATTGAGGAGCATCAGCGGGTTAAGTATGAGGTCAGCGGTTGGGATTATTAAAAGGATAAGATGCGGTTGAAAAGAGCTTCGCGCTTTGAACCTTACTCAATGTAAGGAGGATATGTCGGGTTGAAGAGTTCATAAGCTAAAGTGTCTTTCGTCTGTAAATTAGTCGATGAGAATAAAGAGAGTTGTATGCATAATTCTGACGCTGGTTGAAAGGAGCTTGGAGAGGAGAGAGGTAGGAAGAGCGGGAGAGAGTTAAAAAGACGAAAAGCCCTAGACTCTTCTGGGTTTTCAGAAAAGCTCGATGCAGGTGGTGACCACGCCAAATTTTGTGGAGTGTACTTCCATACAGGGATTAACGGCACCTAATAACCGACAAACAACTTTAAGGAGGCTGTGAAATAATTCTGAAAGCTGCGCCTATTAAACCCAAGGCTTAGAAGCTTTGTTTAGCTAATAGAGAGTTAATGTGGATCCGTCCCAAAGGTTGCCGAGCAAGATAAAACGATATTAAGGAAGACGAGGTTTCTAGTTGTGTGTTTTTCCGCAATGGTAATAGTTTACTGTCTTGTGTGTGAAGATTTATGCTCGAAGTAAGATTAAGCTGGGAGGTAACTGAATTTTTGTAGGTATTGAAAACAGCCTGTTCTCAATACCACTAGTTAGAATTTCGGAGATATAGATCGGCAGGTTAGTCGTTTCCAAGGCACCTTGCTCTCCTGGCGTGAGCTAATTGTAGTTGGGAGGGATGTCTATGTTTTTCGAAATGAAAAAGGTAATGAAGGGTGGAGTCGTCGCTGCAAGAGTGGATAAGGAGGCGAAATTATCCAGAGTATGTCATTAATGAAAATTGAAGAAAGGGTTTAGTGATATAACAGAACCCTAAGGATCATGCCACTATTTTAATATATTTAACAATGATCAAATGGTGGTAGTCTACCGAGATATAGGACGACGGGAAAAGGAAATCCAAGAGAAGACTAGCATATTCCGAAGGGTGATGGTTTAGCAAGATCAAAAGCTTCTTGGTGCTCAGCCTTCAAAGAAAGATTTCAATTATATCCATTACCACAGCGAAAGACACGAAACGCCATGGGAAGAGGACCAAAAATCAGAAAGAAGTCACAGTGAGCGTTTCTTATGAAAGCCAATCTGGTGGTCAGAGAATAAGATGGTAGAAAATATGGTTAGATTCCAGATCTTCTCTTAAAGGCTGGATTTGCAAATACTTTAGAAGGAACACAGTTAACCGTGATGGGATGACTAGTTTTTGGAGGGTTGAGAGGGTCCCCCTTTTCGTTACAAACTGAATGGGTGCACCATTTCCGCACTAAGGGAGATAAAGTAAAAAGCAGAGACGGCATAGTTCACCAAGCCAAGCAGGGTGCAAGCTTGGAAGCCCAAATTTTGAGAACCACAGGATCCATGCTTGGATTGCGATATAATTGTTGAGAGAGAGAGAGAGAGAGAGAGAGCGAGAGAACCGAGAGAGAGAGAGAGGAGGAGAGCAGAGAGAGAAAGAGTATGAGGAGAGAGGGAGAGGAGAGAGAGAGGAGGAGAGAGAGCAGATTACCGACGAGAGAATTTGAGCGCTTTATATAATAGCAAATTACGCGATATTATTGGATTGGTTACAACTAATCATAGGTTCTTTTGTCCTGGGTAAAAGGGATAGAAATAGTATCTTCATTACCGTTTCCCATCTCTTCAACAGCGAAAATACATTTCCATCTTGGGGGGTACGAGGGTTCTTACGCGGGACTTTACAGTATTTTGAGCAATAGTTTCGGCTTGCAGAGGAAAGAGTGAATCGAGACAATTGTGCATGCACAGAAGCGGGACCGCATATGGCCGATGTTTTACCTTCAATTCGTCTCTCGAAGTATACAAGAGGAGGTAATAAGATAGGCAGAATGCTTTTGAATTAATTTTGTGACTTCTTATTAAACATGGCATGAAAGGATTTGAGGAAGAGAGATCAGTAAAATTAACATGAAGGTTTTTTGGGGGTACGACATTAGAAAAGACGTTTAGATGATAATCACGAGAATATATTTTCCGCCTCATTTTTACTTTCCGGGATGATTATATATTAGAATTGCTTTCTTGAGTAACTTCTGGGTTCCATCAGTGGTTGAAGCACGGGGACGCGAGTTAAGTTCTCGAAAGGCGGCGTCGCTTCTGTTGAAACGCTTCCTCGAAGTGCAGCCGTCCCTGTGGGACGACGAATTAAGCATCTTTCTGAGAAAATAAGCAGATATTAAAAAACAAAGTTGTTCTAGTTTCTCTGACGGGAAAGAATATTTTGAAATTTACTCCTCCACAGGTTCTAAAGAGAAGATCAGCGGCTTCTGGGGAACCTTCGCCACTTGAAGCAGTATTTATTCAATCGGGAAATTCAAGAATACGACATACAGCGTACTGAACGGCAATTAAAAGCAACCGGAAGTGCAACAAAGCGTTTTCTCGCAGTAGGCTGTTTAATGTTTTCCTCGCGGAATACTATGAAGCAGCATAAAAACGATGACCTAGAGATAAGAGGAGCTCTATTACTGGTGGATCCAGAGGTGACAGAGTGAACTACAGAGTTTAGGAAAAGGTCTAAATTTAGAATTCATTTCTCACACAGAATGTCGGTATGAGCGCTGATCATTATGGACTGCTAGGTTCAACTCCTCTGGATATGAAAACAGCTAGCTGCGAGGAGGCTTCGCAAGTTCGCCAGCCTTGTTTTTGAGACTTAGAGGACACGCCTCCATTGTGCGATGGTGCTCAATGTCTCCAACCCACACATCAGCAGATGATGGTTTAGTAGAGAAGGTGAAAAGAAGATGGAGTGGTGTTCTTTAATTTTCTGAGTGTGTTTGAAGCATTCTAGGGGATTACTACGAATAGTCTAAGCTCTGAGTCTTAGAGAGCAGCTGTATAATCAGAACAATGAAATTTAGTCGGCAGATTGCACTAGTATAGGCTAGGCTTCATTGGTGAAGGATATCCTAGACCAGTTCTGGCGTAGCGCACAATTTCGGAGGAGTCCAAATCCACGGACTTGACCATGGCATTAAAACACTATGTAATTGGCGCAACCATATAGTCACAACAGGCAACTTTGGCTACGAAGATTAATGACAGAAACACTACTCCCTTCCCTGCATTATGACGGTCTCTGCTCGTGAGTGGCCTCGGTGAACACTTGTACAAAAGATCATCAATAGAGTAAGTGTATGCTGTCAGGATTCCTCAGAAGACGTCTGAGCTTTTGGGTTTCATTGTAATAAGAGTTTTGAGTTTAGAGGCTAAGTAAGAGCGTGATGTTTAACATATGTGGAATTACGGTTTAAAGCCTCGAAGGTGGCAGAAATTAGAAGATCCGCGTTCAGGCAGCAAGATGGCAGGCCCATTTCCGTAAGGGCCGGTCGGACACCAACTACCACCCCCCCATACCAGGAGACTGTCACTCCAAGTCTCTGATGGAGGCGGATGGGCTGAATGAGGGGCTATAGTTTGAAGCCGCTCCTCCTGGCGCGTTCCACTCCGAGGCTTAATACGAGTGGCCACGTTCACTCTTCTTTGAATTTTTTTTTAAAGAAACAGTGTAGAAAACAGATACTAATACCTACTGGTAGATAAGAAGAGCCTATTCCATGTAAGAAGCAATGTATATATGAGCGCAAAAAGCGGGATGGACTAAGTTCGGGCTCAGCCTTAATAGTGCCCTTGACATGTACCTCTGAAAACACCCAATACTATCTTCTGCTGGGGTTCCTGGAGGCTACTCTCCCTCATTCCCTCCAACACCAATTCCGTATGGGCCATAGCTGCTCTTCAGACTGTAGATATATAACTCTCTTTTAATAATTGTAAGCCTTCCAATTCGATATCGTATTTAAACATCTTTTACGTAATCTTTTGTAAACTAAAAAACTGCATTTAACATGAGTGTTCTCCGTGATGGCTGTCGCCACATATTATCAGCGGGTTGAAGGTCTTATCAAATCTATTTTCCGTGTATAACAGAGAAAGAAATTATGTTACCAATCAGTTCTCAATATTCACATCCATTATTTTTACTTTTAGAATGGGTATAGCCAATGACTAGATAAATTATTTGTTTATTTATCTTCAGTACGGCTTATATATACTGTACTATATATATTATATATATATATATATATATTCATATACGTATATATATATATGATATATACTGATACTCACTATATATATATATAGTATCTATTCATTCTACCTATTACGTATTTACTACCTACTGAGTCTATTTCACTATACTATATTATATAAGTTCAAAAATACCAAAAGGTAGAGCAAGTTTTTTTTTAGCGAGGTGACGTTTTTCGTGAACGTTATCTGTTTCACTTCATTCAGTTGTGCAGTGTCATTACTCTTCATGCAACTGCTGAATGACCGTGAATCAGTTAAACCGTCACGAGCGCCTCCTGTAAAATAAAAATTTTGCTATCCTTGTTTTTTTTTTTAACTTCTATTACTATTTAAACTACTAGTGATAAAACTTACATGGGTAATATTCTTCATTATTTTATCATATGTTATATTTATATATATACTATCACTAAGTCTTCAAAGTATATTATTATATACATTATTATTACTTATATTTTAGTTATGCGTTACTTTGATGTCCTATTATTACTAATAAATATCTATACTCTTCTATTTACTGATACCTATATTTGTATATTATAGACAGGGAATTTTTATAGACTCTCCCCCCAGAATTAAAAAAAAGGATCATGGTCAAATTCTATTACCTATATATTATATATATCTATATTCTTACTTATTAGTGTTATCTACTTATCATATATATATATTAGCGTTTTTCTATATATATTGCACTATCACTATTCTATTATTATATATCATAGTTACCTATACCCTATTCTAGTACTATATTTTTAAATCACAAAGGGAAACGTGAGTTTAGGTATTATATATATATAATACTCATTACTATATATATATTTATATTATATATATAGTATATATTAGTTATTATTATATATATACTATACATTAATATATTACATTACATATTATATAGGGCCTTAGTATCGTGGGGTATGCCCAGGAAAATTTTTTTCGGGGGGGCCAACAAAATTCTGTTTCTTTTATTATTATTATATCTACTATATATTTATATTACCTACTTATATACTCACCTTACTATATAAACTTTATATACCGTATATATATAATATATTAGTTATATATATATTACTAACTCATACTATATATATTACTATATAATCCTTATATATCCTATATATATTATATATACTATCATTATATATATTCTTATAAGGACGTAAGGATCAAAAATATTAAATTCTTAAGAAACAAAGTGGGTGAAGCCAATTTATATGAACAATATTCATATAACTGAAATTGTTACTTTAAATCTACTGACATGAGAGTGAGCGCAGTCTGAGATAACATCTTCACTTTTTATTTCAATATTTCGATGTATGTAAAGGGGGGCAAGTCTTATAGACAGTCTTTCATCTCTAATAGAATTTATCAAGTAGCTTTTCAGAAGTCTTGAATGTTGAAAAAGCTTCTTTCTTCTGAAGCATTAAACAGGGTAAATTGGCCAGTGTTTGCGAATAGAGATGTAAATATTGTGGAAATTGTGGACTGCGAACAAGAAACTAGTCCATGCTATTGCGGTTTTTTGGGCGACTTGTGGCTGTGATGCCATTTCATCTTCCATAAATCCAATTCTGCTTTTACTAAATCTTCCTTTGGTTTTCGAGATCCTTCTTGTAAATATTACACAATCTTTTATCTTCTCATATGACACATTACACATGTTTTCGGTATGACAATTGCAAGGAAAATTTGAAAACCTCTCTCCTAAATGCTGATATTAAATCCCCCAAAAAGTGATATACACATGGATGTACAATAATAAGTTGGTGGGTCGGAAGTAGGAATGTTTGGGTCTGTATTTTTGGAATTTGTTAGTTCTTGGTACAGCAATTTCATACTCAGTTCAGATTCAGGACTTACACATTCTTGCAAAATCAGCTGAAATTCTATGTAGCATTGTTCTCTGATGGTTTCACAGTTTTGTTTTAATATTGGACTTACGACGATTTGTTCCCGGAAGGCGAACGAATAATTAAATTAATTTAAACTTCTGCACTTTCTATATTATTAACGGAGTATGAATACTTAAAATTTTTTAGTGTATGGAAAATTTCGGGGGGGGGGCCTGGCCCCCCTGGCCCCCCCCCCTAAATTACGTCAGACTGTATATTTATATATATATTATTATATAATATATATAATATATCTAATATATATATATATTATGTTATATATATATATATATATATATCTATATGATATATATATATATTACTATATATATATATACTTCATACTCATATATGATATACGCCGCAATCTTATATGTTTACATTTTTTTTTTTATTCTATTCCAAGATCTATCGAAACATGCCTTACATATATATCTATTAGCGATCATTGCTGTATACTTACTATATATATATATATATATTATACTTTGATATTATATATATATATATATACTATATATAATTACTATAGTATAGGTATACACTCTCTACCTATTATATATATTATTACTTATCTATCTATTAAGTTATCATATATCTCTATATATATATCTATATATATTAGTATATATACTATATATAGATATATATATTATATTATGTATATATATATATAATATATACTATATTATATATATATATATAAGTATATATATATATATATATTATATATATATTATATATATATATATATATGTTTATATATACATATATTATATCCTTACATAGTATATTATATATATTATATATTATATACTACTATACTATACTATATCTCTATACTATATAATATATATATATATATAATACCAATATATATATACATCTACTATATATATATAGTATACGTACTTATATATATATATATATATATATTATATATATATATACCTATATCTACTCTTATATATTCAACGATATTTGTGCAATAAACGCAACAATTAATTATTTTAGTATTTTGTAACTTGTCCTATATTGGGTTGAACCCTTACCCTTGAGATGGTACTCCAAGAGTCAAGAGGTAACACTTCTTGGAGTAACATCTCAAGGGTAAGGGTCTAAACCACATTAGGACCATTAATATATATAATATATATATACTAAGTTAATAATATACTTCTATATATTTATATTATATATATATATATAATATACTATATACGTACTATTATATATATATATATATATATATATAATATATATATATTATGATATAATATTATATATATATATTATTTTATATATATATTATATATATATATATCTATATATGATATTTCTTATATCTTATTTATATATATATAGTATATTGAGCAAGGCCTGGTGCAAACGGTAGAGCGACGGAGTGCATGGCCAGGTCGTGGGTTCGAATCTAGTTCGGATCTAGGTAGAAATTACCTATGAGTAGTTCCCCTCCTAGAATAGGCCTATGCGCGTGATGGTGTTGCACTTTTAAAAAATATTATATATAACTATATATATTATATATATATATAATAATATATTCATTATTACTAATATATTATATATAATATAATATATATATATATAGTAACTATTAGAATACCTATTATGTGTTAAGGTAATGGCAGCGAGAAGAAGATTATCAGTACTCTTTTCAAGAGGAAGGCTGTTATTATTAGGATTATCACGTTTCATAAATATAATGTTGAACCTAAAAATCATGCTTGTAATTTGGTTGAAAAAAAATATTTTACTTATGATTTTCTCATATGTGAATTAATACGGTAACGTGATCTTGGGGTTAGGGTCGCGGCGAGGTATGAAACACAGCCTCCAGAAAGAACACTGGTAGCGACATTTTGCTTTAAACTCTTTCTCACACAAATTTATTAGGTGAATATTATGTCTTTTTCTTTTTATTGAGGAAACTTAAATAAATCATTTTTATATATATATAACTCAGGTACTATTTATATCGTAGATTTTGTCTATAACTATAATATATAATATAGTAAATATAATATATATAATATATAACTATATACCCAAATAGTATATATTATTATATAATAATATTACAAAGAGAATAAAGTTTCTTATCGCCTACATGGAACTCAGGCTAGCCTCTTAGGTGATGGCATAACTAGATGTTCATGAGGGGAACGAATCATTTTTTTTCCCCTATAGTCAGGGGTCAATGAGGTTTAGGTTTAGGTCAGGTCATTTTTCTCGAATTTAATTATTTCTATCACTACAAATTCTCTACAAACACACTCCCTCACACATCCTTCTCGCTTTGGCAACACCTCAACCCATGGCACAACCCCACACCTTGCTCTCTGCTCTACACTCGCTCTCTCCTAAAAAGAAAATTAATTTATTTCAATACTTCGAATAATGTAGATGCGAACAATATAAAATGAACCTTTAAATTTCACGACAGGTTTTTTTCTTGTTTATATATATTAATAGAAAAAAGCTAATAACTCAGTATCGATTAACACATAATTTCATAAATAAAACTGGTACCTAATAAATTTTTTTTTAACATTTACTACATAGTCTCAATTGTAGTGTAATAAATATTACTGAGGTAGACGACAAAAAAGGGAGTAAATTCAATGAAGGTCGTAAGGTATTCCCTGCTGGAAACGTACGATTAAAACATTTTTATTTCATTATTTAGTATTTTTTATGCAATTTTTTTTACCTTGAACAGAACGAGATTCGTTTATATTTAAATAACATATTATTAATCAGGAACTTTTTACTTAAATAACTTTTTTGAAAAGTGTCCTGACTTTTTTTTGTTAATGGTTTTTTTTAGCAACTTCACCCATATTATATATATATATATATATATATTATATATATATATATATATATATATATATATATATATATATTATATAATATATATATATATTATATATTAACTATATAATATATTATATATATATATATAATATGAATGCACGGGAAAAGGATTGAAGTATAAAAAAGAAAATAACAAATTTAATAATATAAAAGCATAAATCACAGAATGAAATACTAAAATAAAAAATACTAAAAAAATAGGAAAAATATAAAAACTGAAAAAATATGAGAAAGGAAACTTCAAACTGAATTCATGACAAAAGAATAAACATATTTTTCGAACGCATATCACGCTAGTATAATCTGAATACGAAGAGGAAAATTTAGGCTGTATAAAATTTGGTAATGTCCCTTTTAACATGTCTAATGAGTCTCATAAAACAGTAGTAAAATTTAAGGTTTCTTTAGCGTGCCAAATTGAATTCTACTTCCTCTCTTAAGAGATGAAATTGCCTTCCTAAAAATTCCAAGAATTACGAGTAATATTCCCTAGTTTGAATATTCTGTTCGATTCATTTGGGAATATATCTTTTGTTTCAAGATGGAGGTTATACTGCTTCTTACAGTCTGCATACTGCCTCATCGATGCTTCGTATTTCCTTTGCACAGCCCCTTCTCTTCCAAGTCCTACATATTTATATCTCGCCACATAGTTAATGGCCCAACAGTTACTCCACTTCCAATTCTCGTCCTCCTCCCATGCTAACTACCATTATTCCTGTTTTCTCCCCCACATTCATATTCAATCCTTTTCTCTCAAATTTATGCGAAATACAGCACCATAAGGCCTCTCAATACCCCCTCCCACTCCAACACGCCAAATCTTCTGCATATACCATGATTTTTCCGTCAATCTCTTCTAAACTCTCTTTCTAGGGTGTTACTCTGAATATCCATCACACGATATTTTTATCATAAGGCCACTCACACCATCCTGACTTTTTTTTTTTTTGGTGTGTAATCACACCGCTCACGGGGCAAAGCCTATATCGGAGGGGATGTTACAGATCAACAAAACCTCAACTAACCGCAAATTAACGCAGTATGGCACAGACGCGGACTTTAAGTTGATGGGATTTAATGGAGTAGGAAACACCTAGAAGATGGAAGAGATTTCACAGAACAGAAGGTGGCAGGAAAAGAAGGACGACCCGCAGCAACTAGTCTGAGTTGCTAATTATCAACACAAAATTTACGATGGTGCGACACAGACCTTGTGCTACGAGGGCCGTCTTAAAGGTGGGTGGCACGCGAAGTGAAAGTTTCTCGAGAACTTGCCGCTACTAAGGTACCATATAGAAAAAGATAAAGACACATCAGCCGCAATTATGAGAGGGTCAAGTGAACTAGAAAGAAAAGGACAGTTTTATAAGTTCTTTTTGCCTTTGACTCGACACATCCAAAAGGCGGGTGAAACCTGAGCCCCCCCAGATTTGAGAGCAATACCTGTATAACTGGAGTAAATGTGGAGAGGAAAAAAAGTCTCGCAGTCTAAACAGAAGCTCCCCAGTTCTTTTGAGCGCCGTTAGGCAACCGGCAAAATGAATTCCTTGGTAAGTTTCAAGCTTTTTTTTATGTTAAGACCAAGGATGTTGATATTGTCACAGGAGAGAACGATGAGAAACGTTGAAAGAGAAATAGGAAAGTTGAAGTGTATTAGGAGAGTTATTGAACAGTTGTGTTTTTTTAAAGAATTGATTTCACAAGGTCAGACGACCCAATCCGGAAATTCTATCCAGGATACCAATAGAATCTGAAAAGATAAGCCGAGAGGCATTTAGAAGTAAAAGAGGGGAGTAGATGAAATAAGTTTTGAAGAATGAAGGGTCGAGTCATCAGGCAAGTGAGTGAATAATTAGATGTGGCAGAGTGAGAAGTCCATTTGCAAGAGAAGGATAAAGTACGGAGGATTAAAGATTTGAAAGAAAACTAGACATAAGTAAGCAAGAGAAGGAGGAACCCAAGGAGGGAGCCTTGGCAGTGACGCGTGCCATACCCCGTCAAATTCTTTGGATATGGCAAGCCACCACGCAGTCCCGTAGTTCCTAAGGCGGGGAAAACCATAACGTTAAATATGAAGCATTATCACCAGTAGACCGACGCGAAAGCCGTACGGCGATCGGAAGGAAGAGAATGATGATTCAGATGGATCTAAGAGTGGAGAGTTAGAGGGTTTCAGAAGATTTAGATAGAAACAGGTGAGAAGTAGAAGGGCGTAGTTAAGGATCAGAGCGGCTTCCTTTTTTTGGAATTAGTGGAACATGGTGTCGTGCTTCCAACATGAGAAAGTGTTAGTATTTGAGACATAGAGAATATAGTTGAGAGGCGGTCAGCCGGAAGCACACTCCCTCAAAACTGCTGGAAAGGAATGCCATCTGGGCAGCCCGCCTTCCTTAGATCTCAGTGAGCCATGCACCCGATCAAAATGTAATCACAGGCAAAGACATAGGACACTGAGAGAGAACGGTGGAGGAGAGGAATGCAGAATTCGTCAGGGTTTGAGTTTCGAGGAAATAGAGCGAGGATTGGCGCTTTTTCAGTTGGGAAGGTAGCAACAGGGCCATCAGAGTCGAATAAGAAGGCAGATAGGCGATTTACAGAAGTTGTTAGAGATTTTTTTGGCAAGAGGCCACGAAGATTTATCAGTAGGAGAGATCAAGGAGGTTAGCGCACTTCGTTCTATGAAAGCCGGTTTGTGTCGAAAGGTTCCTGCAACGATGAAATTGCGAGAGTGATAGGAGAACGAGAAATTCCACCGAATAAGCGCATGTTCTCGCCTGATGGCCACGAGAACAGGCACGATTCGAACATGGATTTATGGGAGAAAGATTTAGTCGAAGAAGGAATGAACTCGCTCATCCCAACGATTACAGCTCCCACTTAGTGGCAGAAGCGAAGCGTCATCAGGTCAAGCAGTACATTCCAGTTTAGTTAGCGGTAGGAACAGACAAGTCCAATCACCCCGATCAAAAGTGCCAGAAAACGCATAGGGCAGGTGAGGCTGTTGGAGAGAAAGTATAAGCATAGTGTATTATGGTATAAGTTACCAATAGCGAGGCGAAGTAGTAGATTTATAGAGAGAAGGAACTAGTGGTGAAACATAGGCAGTTTAAGAATTGGTTGGGACGATCGGAATGTGGTTAGGTATCTTTGAGATTTGTTAGATCGGTTAAGAATGTGATGATCGGCTCATCCCACCTAAATCAGATTGAGAGGACCCAACCATTAGTGTTGTGTACATTGAAATACCCCTAAATAGAGGACCTCAATGTATTTGGTGAGAAGATATAACAGTCTCGTGAGAGGTAGTAAGATATTCAAAGAAAGAGTGAAATCTGTTCTGTTAGGAGAAGTAGCAGTAAGCACAAGATTATTGTAGTAGGAAGGAGAAAGATTTTAAGCCATAGAACATGAAAGTTAGGAGATTCGAGATTACAGGAGGGAGTATTAACGTTTACATAGGCACACACTCCCCCCTTCCAGACGGAAATTAGAAAATAAGTTATAGTTGGAATATTAAACGAGTTAGGGGTGAATTCTTAGGCCATCTGAGGTCTCAGACAAGGGAGCAAAAAGTAGGGTTTATAGTGGTAGAAGGTGATATTAACGGACAGAAAGTTAGATTTTAAGCGCGGATGTTGGTAAGTTAATGTAAGAGCCCGCGTCTATGAAAGGTGCCCATCTTTTCCACAACATCTTTAAAGAACACAAAGACACACTTCCTTCTTACACAAAAGAAGAAATCGGATAAAAATTGAATAAACTAAATCCTAACAAAAAATTTCAAGCAATAAAATTAATTAAATAAAGAAATATACTACTATATACTAAAAACAAACTTAACCCTAAACAACTTTGCAAACTTACTAAAATTTATTAACCTACTAAAGAAAAAAAATGAAAAAAACGTAAATCACTAACTTCAAAAATCTTATAGTTACTAATATATATTAAGATAAAAACACGTATGATTTACAACACTTAAACCTAAACAATTGCTACACTTCCTTTAAAAATTATTTAAAACCTACAAAAGAAAAAAAATGAAAAAAAAATTTAAAACTAGGAAATCTGGCCTTTTTAAAACCAAACTTTAAATATCGCCGAAACGAATAAATTCTTAGTTTCAAATTTGATAACAATTTAATAAAACCTTCAATTAAAACACACAATAAAATTAGAAAAAAAACACACACACACACTTATTCACTATCACAGAATATAATAATAATAACAATAGACATGAATTAAGATAAAGAAAAACTTTCAACCGGGAGCACTTTCAAGCACGTCCACAACTCACACAAGAATTAAAAACACACACTTTACTCCAGTTTACCTCAAACCTTCCTCGTTTATATCCTGTTGCATACCTTACTTATGTTATTTCACGTATGTACTCTTACTGCTTTATCGATCTCCCTCCATTTCATAAATCACCTCTCTCCGGAACTCTCCACGCTTCTCTCTGGTACAAAAATAAATGCTTTCTTCAGGTCTTGAGGAGCGATATATGCCTTCTTATTGTATTCCCATGTCTTTTCCTGAATCATTCTTAATGCAAACATTAAATCTGTAGTACTTCTACCACCTATGTACCCATACTGCTCTTCCCATCTGCTTTTGAATCTTAATTTTCTTTCTAATTCTTTCTATACTCGCACATTGTGATCCATTAGTGAGATTTCTCTAAAATTTTACAATTTTCCTGCGTCCCCTTACCTTTATAAATGGAACTATTATTCACCTTCCCCAACCATTATTATGGCAGGTGGTGGCGGTAAGGATGATTCATCTCCAGCGCGCGGCCCGGGTCTGTCAGGGGTTGCACCGCATAAGGAAAAAATAAAACGTGAGGAACAAAACTTTAGATTGTATTTTAAATTATATAAACACCAATATATTTCCGGCGAAGGTGATTCGCCCCGCAAAATGCACGCAACTGAGTTCTAAAACCGTAACGGCTGAAACCCGAGCTCGTGCAGATGCATCAAGCAGACTCGGCATCCACTTAAAACATACTTAACATCTAAAATCGGTTTTCGTAACTCCAGAACAAAAAAGGGCTTGTACAGCGGCCTAGAGGGGGGGAGGGGGAATTTCTAATACTAACTCATGCTAGAAGATCGATTCCATTATAAACCATAGGAATCGATTCACTATACCCTAAAACATACTAAACCATCTAAACTCGGCATTTCTATGACGTAACATACATCATTAGGCATTCATTGCTAGAAGTGTTAGAAAAGGGGGGGTAGTGGTACTAACTCGTAGAAGGAAGCGCCTAGCACATTTATAATTCACTTTGTAATGATTCCCCATATCTTAAATATACGAATAGACCACCATATTTGGTGCTTCTATGAATGTAAAATACCATTGCGTAGAGTGTAGAAAACGGGTTGGTAATCTCGTAGAAGGAAGCATCTAGCACATTTTATTACACTATCGATTCCCGATACTTTTAAAAATAGACACCATGATGCCTTTCTTCAAGTATCCGCCCTTGTACATGCGTGCGAAAGGGTTCTGGGGGGCTAACCATACACAGGACATTCTGACTATCTAATACACATATCGGTAAGTCCTCGACGATAGATAGGGTAGACACTAATATCGGGGGTATTCCATCATATAGGTCGGCCGTGCTAGAAGCTAGAAACAGGTGCATCTTTGCGGTTTTGCGGTTCTAGCATGGTTCGAATGAGACTATCTTCCACCACACGATCTTATTGTATTATTTAATTAGTATTATTATTATTATCTTTATTATTATATTTTTTTATTTTTTATTATATGATTATTTATATTAATAATAATATTATTTTATTATTTTTTATTATTATTTTTTATATTTTTTATATTTTTTTTATATATTCTTATTTATTTTATACTATATTATATATTATATTTAATTTTAAATATATAATTTAAGTATATTATTTATAATTAAATTATATATAATTATATTTTATTATTTTTTATTATTTTTTTATTTTTTTTTTATATATATATATATATTATATATATATTATATATTTTATTTAATTATATTTATTTTATATATATATTATATAATTATATTATTATTATTATATATATTATATTATATGGAATCTTTTTGAAACACAGAGTATCCTTGTGCGGTGGTGTGGTGTTGCGTGGTGGTGGTGGGGGTGCGTGTGCTTGTGCGTGTGCGTCGTGGTAGTGTGTGTGTGGTTTTCTATGTAGGGTAAGCTACGCCAATATATACATTACGTTGTAATTAATAATAATAATATATATAATATGAATAATATATAATAATATTATAATATTATAATAATAATATAATGATAATAATAATATATTAAATAAATAATAATAATATAATAATGAATATAATTATATAATAATAATAGATAATAATAATAATTATTAATATAAAATAATATATATTTAAAATAATAACTATCATATATATTCAATTATTTTTCAATTCTTCTTATTCAAATTATTATTTCTGGTAACGTTTCCTGATCAAAGAGTTTGAAAAACTATTGAAGCTAGTGTTATGTTAATTCCTTATTTCTTATAGACTTTATTTAATATTCAGGGATGACAGAAAATCAAATGAAAAAATCAAATTTGATTTTTTTACTTGATTTGTTTTTAAAGAAGTATTTTTTTTTTTATTTATTGTTTTTTTATTTTTTTTATTTTTTTTTTTTAGGTTGTTGTTTTTTTTTTTTTTTTTTGTATATTTCAGTGATTTACTTCAATAGAATTAAAAAATTAAAAATAAAACTTTTATTATTATATAAAGTTTCATGTAGAGGATTTTAAGTTCCACATCATAGCATTGTAAGTCTATAACATTCTTAGTGTGCTGTTGCATGTTGCATTATAAGTTTAAATAGGCTATAGATGTTTAAAAAGTTGAAAGACTTCAAAGATTGGGACAAATTAGATATCTCGGTTGGTAACTTTTAGCGATTATAATAGATTATGATTTGGCCAGTATTTGAAATATTGTCTGCAATGTTATAGGGCACCCTATTAGAAAAGACTAATATATGCTGGAAAGGGCGGCAACTAAAGCAACGGAGAGGAGGATATTTGCTGTTGAGATAAGACATAAGCGTTGAAGTTGTCTGATAGGCCCATGCGGTTCTTAAATATTATCTGTATTTAGTTATTATTATGGGTTGAGTGGGACATTCTAGAGGGCCAATGAGGGTTCTTAATTTCTATAATTTTTATTTTTTCTATTGTTATAGCCTAAAAAGGACCATGCTGCTTCTAAATATTAGTCTTATTATTATTGGTTGGATAGGGACAGGGTTGGGGAATTTTTTATCTTATTGGTTTCTTATTGGTACAGTCTAAAGGCATGATGCTTACTCTATAAGTATTATTCTTATTTATTATGAGTTGATTGGGACATTTTAGAGGGGCCATGCGGCTTTCTATTGTATTTTTTAATACTAATTATTATTGTTGACTGGGACAGTTAGAGTAGGCCAATACGTACTTCTAAGTATAGTTATTATTTATTATTGTATTATAGGTTTAATTTTGATGCAATTGGTGCATTCTTAATTATTACTTTTTATTGGTTGACTGGGACAGTCTTAAATAGAACCATGCGGCTTCTTAAGTTTGTGTTCTTATATATTATGGGTTACTGGGAAATTTCTAGAGGGGTTCATGCAGCTTCTAAAGATTATTCTTATTTAATTATTATGGGTTGACTGGGAAGTTCTAGAGAGATCTCATACGGCTTCTGAATTATTATTATATTTCACCAAAGCTTTTGACATGATTGATGGGACATGATTAGAGGGGCAATTTGTGGTTTTTAATTATTTATTCTTAATTTAATTATGTGGTTGACTGGGACAGGTCATGGCAGGCCCATGTGGCTTCCTAATTATAATTTTACTATTAATAATTACATTAGAATTATTATTAAAAATTATCTTATTCTTTAATTTTATGGTGAAATGGACACTCGAGATTAGATTCTGGTTCTTCTTACTGTTCCTTTTATAATTATATAGTATATATATATATTATATTATTATATTTATATATATCATTATATATATTATATATATATATATATATATATATTTAATATACTAAATATATAATGTCTTATTAAATTTGTTATATAAAAAATGTTTATTTATTTAAAAGATAAAATAAATATAATCTAATATATATTATATATATATTATTATATATTATATTATATATTATATTATTATATATATTATATATATTATAATATATATTATATTAGATATTATATGGGTTCATGTGAATTTGATGGATGCGTTTTTCATTTTAAAAATAGTTAGGTTAAAGTATTTCAATCTTTTTTAAATTTTTTCATGATTAGGGTAAAAAAACTTCTATAAAATTTCAACTTATTTAGTTCATATGAATTTACTTAGGTAAAAAACATTTTTACATGTAATTTAATCTGTTACAGGTGAATACTGATTTTTTTGTTCATTACTTTCCTTTTTAAAAGAAAAACGAAGCTTTTTAATATTTCTAGCCTTTAATACTTTCTTTATATATATATAAATTTTTTAGTATATATATATATAATATAAGTATAATATATTATAATTAATTATTTATATATATATTATAAATTTATATTATAAATATATATATATTATTATTATAGATATAATTATATATATACTATATATATGTGTGTGGTGTGTGTGTGTGTCTTTATTTATTTTTTTTGAAGAATTGTTAATAATATTAGATATATAAAACAAGTTTTTAAGGCACGGAAATGTTAATGCCTAAACTAATATATTAAAAGAAATTTATGTTAAATTTTATAATAGAATCACATCACAATATAAGACAACCGCCGAGGAACAAAAGTCAGTTACAAGTGACTCAATTTTTGGGCGTGAGATGGAATAGAATACGTATTAGATTGACTTTAGGCAAAGATCCCGGGAGTTAGAACTTTGATAAAGGCTGCCCTTCTTTACATGAAATTTTTTGTAATAAAACTTATAATTAAAATTATATGTTAATTAATTTTGTAGGTCAATCTAATATTACGATAACGATTTCATCTTTCCAATACGCTAAATTTAATTCAAGATTTTGAAGATAAATTTGCAAGCATGATAGTAAGGAAATTGAAAGTGTATGCAGTTTAGATTTTAACTTATTTTAGTCAGTCGATCAATAATTGTTATCGTTAAAGGGATGAGTATAATATAGTTAGTAAGAATTTATTTAAGAAAACCCATTATTAATTTTTTGCTTCGTTTTTTTAAAACCAATGTGTTTTTTATGAATTTATATAAAGGAATTTTCCAGGTGCAAATTTTTTAAAAACAAAAAAAATCAAGACTAAATTAAGCAATTACTAGAAATTGTATACGATTAAGCATACATATTAAAGCAGATACATACTCTAAAGAATTTCATGCATTTGTAAACTTTATATTTTTGTTTTCATTTTCTCAACTTTTTTCTATTTTATTTTCTTTTCTGTAACTAAATGACATGGATTCTTAAATTATCAAAAGGAGGAAGAAGTAACGTATTAAAACGGATGAAAACTATGGACAAATCACTAAGTACTAGTGTACAGACAGAACTCACAACGTAAGATATCTTAAAAATTAACAAGTAGCCTGTGGAGGACAATAGTATTACCAGTACTACTCGATAGAAACATTTACATGATTAGGGACGGACATACACTTACAATCGTAAGTAATTGCAAGGCAACAGAACTCACAGTTACACAAGTAATTGATAACAATGTAAGGACAATAAACAATTGTCGAATTTAACCTTTAACTTATGGGACATGACAATTGTTATCAAATCATGTAATGTAGACTACAAAGTTTATCAAACCATTTAAAAGTTCGAAAACTTAAAATTAATGGTATAGTATAGAAATCAAGCCTTGGAATGAAAGACAAAAAAAAAAAATCTATTTACAATATATACAATTAATGAATTTGAAATTCATTAATATGGAACAGGGTAAAGATTTTTATTTTTTTAGGTTTTATTATATTTTATATAGTATTTTGTTTAATTTTTTTTATTTCTAGTTGGAATCTACGAAGTAGAAATATTAATAGACAATCCACCTCCACCACCAACTCATCTCTCTCTCCTCTCTTTAGGAATAGCTCCCTTCTTTGGGATCTATTGTAGTTACTGGTTGAAGCCATACCTGGGATATTATTACGTACATCACGTTAGAATTCGGAAAGTAGAATGAGAAGATAGGAATTATATTTCTTGGATAAGTCTCGCTGAGTATGGAGCTATTAATATGTAAAAAACACTAGTACATTTTCGGAGATAATTTAGGTAGGAGTTGGGTGGGAAGTTAGTGGTACATTCGGAGGTAATTTGGAGTGGAAGTTTTTGGTTTGGAAGTTTGGAGTATATTCAGAGGGAATCATCATTTTAAGGAAATTGTCTCCAATACGTTCAAGAAACAGATCTAGAACGTACACGAGGATTCGGCAAAAAAAGAAGTCCCAGTAGTGTGGAAGATCTAATTTTCATAGAAAGGAAGGAGGTATCGATTCGCTGCGAGGGGGAGACTGCTGTCTGGCGATGATAGCAATCGCCATAGGGAAGATCCCAGGATCCTGGAATTGAGGAGTGGACGATAAGAAGATCTTTAGTCTCATCTCTAATATTTATTTTCAGAAAAGAAGGGGAAGCTATCATTACATTATCGGAATACTCATCTTAATTAACGAATAGGTGGAGGCAAGTGCAGTATCATTTCAGGATTCATCTGAGTGAAGATGGTGGCAATTACTATCATGCATAGAAGATCTTCTAGAAGAGAGGCGAACTATGAAGAGAAGTTAGAACAGATTCATATGGAACGAGGAGGGATAGTTGGGAGCGAGAACTACTCTGAAATGTTTCTCCTAGAGAATATGTAGTAAACCGGATCAAAATTTTGATTCGTAGGGATTGCACAGATGAATGTCCTGGAGGGAATTCTCTGTGTTGTTTGTTATGCTGAGAGAGGTCTGGTATTGTCTGCGGCGGTAGAAGGCATAGTAGGGGAAGTGAAGATCTGGATAAATAGGAGTCACACTCACTAGGTGCGGATTTGTGCATGCTGCAGTAGGAGAACTTCGAGTACTTCTCGTGCAACAGGTGGTTGTTCTGCCTTAGGAGACTGTTGGTTTCTTGAGGGTGCAACTCTTGGTGGGTGTTGCATGGCCTCTGACTATATTTAACCAATCTATGTACCACATACTCAGTATAAGCATTATTATCAGGTGTGTTTTCATACTTCATCATCACTGAATTGTACCCCGTCTCGGGCGAAAAACGACGTCTAGGTGAAGTGGAAGGGGCGGTGTGTGGAGGAGCACGCCTAACATTATGTAGGTTAAGGATATGTATTTCCATTGGGATGAAAAGGAATTGTCAGCTTTTACAACAGGCATGGGGAGAATCTTTAAAAAAAGGCTTATTTCGTTCTGTAGAAAGGCTTTTGCTGGTTATCAGAAACTATCGGGGATTAGGAATTAGTAGTTTTAATTCCTGTATTTTACTTTTTTACAACAAAATATATTGAATAGTTGTTGAAAAAGTATATTAACATTCCAAAACAACTCTAATTATCTTAATACTCCAAATATTAGAAAGCGTTTAAATAACAAAGTATATTACATAGAAATGAGCCGGGCAGCCAATACATCTACAAAGAGGAAAGAGAAACGGGAGCACCCTGGAATATCGACTTCGATAAACAATTGGCCCAATACATATTTATTCGATTTAATTACATAATATATAGATGCATACAAAATAGGTAAATACCATAAAATTATTATTTTCTGTAAAACAACTAATGAGCTTTATGTAATTTATAATCTTATTGCTTTGATAATTCATACAGTTCATAAATCAAATATTATCATTACTAAATGGATTATTCAATTGTAATTTGCAGGTGGCAACAGTGCCTCATCTATGTAACGGGAACAGTGAAAAAATTGTCATCACTTCTTAATACATAAAAAACAAGTTTTTAAGGCACGGGAAATAGTTAATGCATAAATAATATATAAAGAAATTAATTAAAAATTATTTATAATATATAATCACTGAATTTTTTTATATCCCCGCCGAGAACTAAAGTTAGTTACAAGTGACTCAATTTTTGGGCGTGAGATGGAATAGAATACGTATTAGATTGACTTTAGGCAAAGTCACGGGAGTAGTGACTTTGATAGGCTTGTAATAGGCTCGCTATGTCATGGATAGAAAACTTTATTATTAAATTAATTTAATTATTTTGTATTTATCTAATATACACTAACGATTTCATCTGTCAATACTCTAAAATTTAATTCAGGAGAATTTGAAGATTAAAATTTGGCAAAAGTGATAATAAGAGATGAAGTGTGCACGTAAGTTGTAACAATATTCAGTCAGGTCGAATCAGTAATTGTTATCGTTAAAGGGAAGTATAATATAGTTAGTAAAGCAAAATTTTTAATAAAAGGACGAAGCATTATTATTTGATTTAAATTTGTTAAAGCCTATTATTTATTATGAATTTAATATAAAGAAAAATTTTCAAAGTGCATAACTTTTTTAAAAGCAAAAAAAATCAAAGCTAAATTAAGCAATACGAGAACGTAATATGATTAAAGCGTAACATATAAAGCAGATACATAACTCTAAGTGAGTAAATCATGCTTTTCGTAACATATATTTTTGTTTTGTATTTTCTCAAAATTTTTCTATTTTTATTTTCTTTTCTTGTATAACGATAACATGGGACATGTTTAAGATTATAATATAGGTAACATACTAAAAGTATTAAAACGATTACAACCCTATTTGATAATGGTTGCTGTACATACATGGTACAGATAAGTAACTCACAGTAACTACCGTAAATTAACAATGACCTAGTATATTTAACTTTGAAGTTTCAGTACAATACGATAAAACATTACTTACTTAGGACAGGACCATAACGACTTACAATTCGTAAGTAAGTTGCAGAAGCAAAGAACAACAGTACACAAGTTAATTGATAACATGTAAGACATTAAACCAATGTCCTAATTCTAATCTTCAATTAACATGGAAGACATACACAATGTTATCAAACATGTATGTAAGACTGACAAAGTATTATCAAACCAATAAAGTTCGAAAACTTAAAATTAATTGTGGAACATAAAAATTCAATTTTTATGAAAGAGCAAAAAAAAACAATCTTTTACATAATACAACTTAATGAATTGTAAATTCATTAATAAATAATAATAATAATAATAATAATAACAATAATAATGTAATTATATTTGTAGGTTCGAAGAAGCTATGAGATCTGAAAGGGAAAGAAGAACTGAAAAAAATTGGTCTTTTTGTAAATATTTTCTTCTTCAAGAAGAACTTGCTCAAGTGTTCAAAATGCTTTCATTATATGATGAATCTCTAGTGCAGTATGACGAGCTTGATGAGTTGAATAATATATTTCTTAACTCAGCAGCTGAGGGTATGAAGGAGTTTTGTATTGAAAACCTAGTATTTTCTGCAAATATTTTAGGTGGAAGCCTTGGGTGCGAGCTAGGTACCAAGGTAACTCGAGGTATTGAGGTTGAAGTTTTGGTGGAAGTTTTGGATATAACTCGGAGGGAATATATAAGGAATTATCTTTTCCAATGTCTTCAGAAACAGATCTGAACGTACCACGAGTTCGAGTACAAGATAAATTGTAGGAGATTCTAGTTTCATTTAGAAAGAAGGAGTATCGGGATCGCTGGAGGGAAGAGACTGCGTCGGCTGAGCTACGCCAATCGCAAGTTTGAAGAATTCCGAGGACCATGGCAATGAGATGTGGACGATAAGGAAGGATCTTAGTCTGTCATCTCTAATATTTTACTTCTTCAGAGGAAGAAGGGACGTTTTACTTCGGGATTACTCATTAGTAAATACGACTAGGTGAGGAAGTGCAGATAGTATCATTATAGGATTATTTTTTTGAACATGGTGGAATTATTAATGCAAGAAGATCTACTCTAAGAAAGAAGCAGGACGAACTATGAAGAGAAGTAGAACCAGATTGCATAGGGAGTATACGAGGAGAGAGGATAGTTGGGCGAAGAACTATTGAAAGTTTTCTCAGAGAATATGGTAGTAAATTGATGTAAATTTCAGATTCTGTAGGGACATGCACAGTATGAGATGTCCGGAAAGGAGATTCCTCTGTGATGTTTGTGTGCTGAGGACAGGTAGGCTATTTGTCCTCGGAGTAGAAGGCATAGATAGGGAGTGAAGATCTAGGAGAAAATGTGAGTCACACTCAACTAGGTGCAGGATGTTAGCATCGGCGTGCCAAGCTAGGAGACATCTTCAGGTTTTCTCTGTGCAAACAGGTGGTTGTTCATGCTGGAGACTGTAGGTTTCTTGAGGTTGCGAACTACTGGGCTGAGAAAACAACCCCTGTTCATGCCTAAGGTGCGGTGGGGCGCCTGAGCAGCCAATCTTAGATACACATACTCACCAACAGATTATCAAGCATCTATTATCCAGGGCTGTGTCATCCCATCACTAATCACATGAATTGTCCCCCCTTCTCGAGAGAAAAACGACCGTCTAGGTGCGTGGAGGGGCATGGTGGTTGGAGGAGCAGACACCCTTAACCTTATTTTTGAAAGGATTATAGGTATTTTCCATTGGGATGAAAGGAATTGTCACGGCTTTTTACAACAGGCAGGGGAGAATTCTTTAAATTGTCCACAGTGACAAAATGTACTTATTGGTAACTCAAACACGAAGTTGATATTTGTCATATTTCAAGACACCTACAACCAAAGTACGGCCCGACCATTCTTAAAAAGCTTGGGCAGATAAATTGGGATACAGCAGTGCTCATAGACATAATCACCTATAGAAATAGGAACGAATTGGGGCTTTAAGAATAGTGTGTGTGAGAATCTCTAAATGTTTTTTCCCAGTTTCTTGACGCTAAATCACGAATAGATTGCTGCCGTTCAGCCATTGTTCAGCCAGTTCATAAAATCTAGAGATGATCTTTAAGGGATTGGGCTTTATTACAAACGGAGAGAACGTAAATTAGGGTAAGTATAAGGTAATCTACCGAACATAGAAGTGTAACCAAAAAGTGAGGAGTAATTCCAATAGAAGAGTTGTAAGTAGTATTTAAAAGGCATTTGAGCAAAAAGGAAATATACTACTACGTCGTCTTGTTAGAAGAAATTATTACATAGATGATCTTCCAGCAGGAAAGTGTGTCTCGCACCAGTAAGCTATTTGAGGAGGGATGTCGAACGGAAATAGTGCGGTTCTTAATGTTCCAAGTTTTACAAACTTCATTAAAGAACTGGGAAGTAAATTCACCTGCGTTGTCACTGACTAAAATTTCTGGAACAGACTGATTTACAATGACTTTATTCAAAAGAGCTTCAGCTACTACCTTGCCATCACGAGTTGAGACAGGGCAAAGTTCACAATAGCGAGTTAAAGCGTCTTTAAAGACTAAAATATACCTTGCACCGGAAATTTTACATTTAGGAAGAGGACCTATAGTGTCCAAATGAACCCTAGAAAAAGGTAAGAAGGGAAGAGGATAAGAATTGATAGCTACTGGATGAGGTTTCGAACCTTTTACTTCAATACAAGAAATACACTGTTTACAGAAGAATGATATATAAGCTGAAAGCCTAGGGAAAGTGTATAATTCTCTGATTCGACGTTCAGGTTGCGTTCAGCACCTGGCCATCAGACCAGGCAAAAGTATTATGAGGTTTAAAATTTATAAGTATATATTAATGAGTCCGGAATTTCTATCAAATACACTTATTTTCTTTCGTAATGAAATAAAGAATACCATTGATAATGATATGAGGAAGACAACTATCAGGAACAGGGAGCAATTTTTCAATTCTTTATATTTCTGATAGTCTACAATTTCTTCTATTGTTCATGCGCCAATTTGTTCATGGAAAAATGATATATTCTCGTATCAGCGAAAGCTTAGGGGATGAGGAATTTTGACTAGTAAAACCTATACGGGAAGGAGAGAGGTTCATCACAGAAATTGATATTCGAAGGAGAAAGGGGAGAAGGATTTCCTCTTCTCACCAGAAGAAGTGGATGACCAGGTATTTGGAAACAGGGTTTCTTACTTAAATAATCGAGGAACAACATTTAATCTTTACCCTCTTTATAAATGATTATCTGGCTTAGAAAGAACTGGAATTTTCAAATTCCATGCATTTCACTCTGCCAGAAACCAATATGTGTATGACGAAATAGATGAACTAAGGCAGCATGATCATGAATAATTTTATTTTTAAGATAACAAAAATAGATATTCTGAATTTAATAAGACGACTGTATACTATAGCTCAGGTTCTTGCTCCGTTAACACTATAGTTTAACTCTGCTTATTCATTCATTTTTGATGAAAAAGCAATAGGTTTTTCTTTACATTGTCATCACGTGACACTAGTTGCTCCAATCTTAGCAAAATGATTTCATCGATTATATTAAAAGGTTTAGATTAATCAGGAAAGGAAGGGCAGGATCCATAAGAAAAGTTTTCCTCAGAGTGCAATATGCAGTCTGTTTGCTCTAAGCAAGAAAACATGCAAATTTTTTAAATAAACGACGATTGAGCTGCCGTATTATTAGAAAACGGGGATAATTTCTAATAGTATTAGAAACCGAGCAAGCTCGTACTTCATGGACTTCTGAGGAATTTTTGAAACTTTTAAAGCATTCTAATTTGACTGGATCGGAGTAAACTTTTTCACTACTTTGGGAAAGCTAAGAATGACAACTGCATTAAAGAAGAACATTTTCCACAGCTTTTACTTTAGGTGGTATTTTCAAAGCGTTAAGACCTTGGAGAGGTTGAGGAATACTGCAGTAGCGAGAAATCCATTAACTAAACTACGATGTCATCTATTGAAAATCAAAAGACAACCAACACCTAGCAACCGACCCAAAAGCCATTTCCATTGTTCTTGCAAACACTGGTGGAGAATTGCACGTTCCCTGCGGCATCCTTAAATACTCGTAGTGCCCTCTAGTAGTAGAGAAGGCAGTTAGGTGCCTAGAATCTAGAGACGCTAAATTGTGGAAAAACCCATAAGGAGGTCAAGAACAACTGAAGCATGGGCTGCGCTGTATGAGCGACAAGCTCTTCTGCATGCTCGGCAGAGGAAATCGATCTAGAATGGTCGATCTGGAGTAATATATCTTTCATCTAACTATCTTCACCCATCATCAATGATTTCCCATGTATTGTGCCGGCGAATTATAGGGCCTATTAACAATGGCACCTTATATTTATGAAATTTATTCAATTTGCAATTCCAACAGGATCATCGGCCAGAACAATTGAATCTCTATTCTTCACTAAAAATCAACATCTCTTCTAATTGAGATTTATTGTTCATTACAGATTTATTGAATACGATTACTAGATTCTGAACAGATAATATTATCGCCGGTGATTTCTTAATTTGAAGAGTCGGAAAGATTTCGGAAGTAGTCAACTGCATTTATAAAGTCATATATCTGCAGAGCACATTTTGCTTGTAACAGTAATGGATAAGCTGTTGTAGATAAGTGGAGTATCAGAATCTAATGTATTAGACTTAAATTACTAATTTCAATAATATTTTTACCGTTGCAGTTGCATAAGTAAACGTTCATTAGCAAAGAAGAGTGTACCTTGATTTAGAAATTCATTTTACGTTTGTGATGAGGCTATGTTTCCGGAGGGGAAGGCATGGATGATCAGACACTATATATGACCGGAAGATGTTTATAGATAGGGCAAATCCGAACAGCTGAGAAGAGTGACATATATATTGAACTAGAATCATATCATCTCAAATTTGGTTTTACTTCTGAAGTATCCTTGGGAAATACATTCCAGGAATTCTACATTGTAAATTTGCTTTTAAAAAAAGAGGATTCGAACGTATTGATTTCACTCATGAAGAGTATGTGTTGGAGCATAGGATGCTCAAAAGATTTAATTTAAAAGAGAATATTGGCAACTGATCACATCCTGTTGACTTTTGCCATATTTTGTATCAATTTGCCTTATTTGAGTCTGTATGATCCTGATGCGACTGGAACGTCCATGTAAAACGAATCAGAGAATGATAAGGATCGGAGATGATCTACACTAAAGATTTATTCTTTCGCAATCGACTTTATTAGTACCCAGGAACGGTACTGAAGGCATGTGTAACTGTCCTAAATTTGAATTGATTTTTGAAAATTATGAGAATGATGTTATTCTGGCATTCAAATTTATTTAAGATGTCCAGATAATCGCTCACACGTGCGTGTTTGTATCGTCGCGAGGTACTTAGACGAGATGAATGGTCCATATCTAGAGTTTTCGTGAGGAAATTAGATGATCAAAATCTTATTCATCGACTGTTTGGAAAAAAAACGGACTTTTTTCTCGTCTTATTTATTGACGTTGAGAAGGAAAGTGTCTAATAAGATCGATAATAATGATATTTATATTTATACAACTGATTAGAATTTGTACCTTTGGCATCTTCTTTTAAATTGGCCAATATTGCCTTATGGGACCATTGGAAGGCATTTGCGGTACTGTAGAAGCTCTGGGAACTGAAATAAGGAAGACTATCCAAATCTGTAAGCAAGTAGCAGTTTCTGAAAGCCTTAGCCTTTACTCAATTACCTTCAATGTGAGCTCCAGATGAGGGAGCATTATAACCCAGAAATTGTTGAACAACGATATAGAATCTTGCATGAACTTTTCCTGTTGGCAGGTATGTGTTTCTTAGAGTTGATCCAAAATTTCTTTTGTATCTAAATATAACTTCTTTGAAGTTAAACCCGTTTTTATTCGGACTTATATAGCATCTCTTCGGAGGAGGGACGTATAATAGTTTCGACGGATTTACTTTCGTACGCGTCGCAGCTCGAAGTTAATTATCGCTGGTAACCGTTAATAACGAACGAGAATTGCTTTAAGATCCTCGGGAGGTCGTGAACTAAGCTTCGCACCAGCACCCTTTTCTCGTAGAGAAGGACTTGCCCTGTAATTGTTAATTTGCTTACCTGTCTTAGCATCGGACACGTGTTCTTTGTAAAGATTGCACTAGAAACTTCAGCGAAGAAGATCCTAGAAAAGAATCCCTCTCTGTAAGTATTAAGCCTCCTCGAGAGTAGCTCCTGAGTTCACAGCGTGAAGCACTTGAAAACGGTCCTTTGTGGAAAAGGAGTTTTCATCGACGTAAGAGGCAGATCCAGAAGTTTTATAATTAGCCGTATCTAAATAGCGAATCCTTGAAGGAACCCACCGTGGTCGCGATTATCCTTGATCAGGGGAATTAAAGCGCCAGAAGAGGAGGGTTCCTTCAAAGAGCCATTATACTTAAATTTATGATTTACCCTTAATCTAAAATCATTTTGACTATGCATATTTGGGTAAATGTCCATGTGAACTATATGTAGGAGGTGTATGTGCTGGCAAGCTGCCTTCAATTGTAATTGAAAGGTCTTTGTTTCCCGAACGTATTCGAATAAGACGTTAGCACTTATGAACTAACGGTATATCACGACACTTTCACTTCCGAGTCATTACACACATTGCACTATATCATGGCTTAGATTATTTAAATAGCAACATTCTTTTATATATATCAGTTCCCAATAACACGTTTTGAGAGAATGCCGTATTGTTATCTACAAGGTAGAGGATGTATGGATGAAATTTTCCCATTAAATATGAATTTAATTCAATAAACCCATATTTTTAAAGATGGCCAGAATAGATTTAATATTAAATCTGGGGGATTTATTCATATGGTTACTCTTATGTAAAGCCTGATAGTTTCTTACTTAGAAAGTATTTCACAAATCTTGGTCGCTCTGAGTCGAATCGTCGCCTCCAGTCATACTACATAGCATTATTAGTGGGTTAATTGCTAATAGGCAAGCTACATATTTCTATCCCCTCTTCCTAGGAGGAAGACAGTGGAAAAATATTGTGAGAAATTAGGGACAGAAGTATCGTTCTCCAAAGAGCAGATATCTTTGTAGGAAAATAAGGTAGTAGAAGAGACGAAGTCTTTCTGACAGACTCCTGAAGAATAATTTTTGTCAGATATCGGACAGACAGTCGGAGAATAGATCAACTACTGGTAAAAAAGGGGGTCTCGAAGGAGGACTCCTCTTCTGTTTTCATATTTTGAGGATATTATGGACTGATTATATTCTGGATGTAATATAAGCGAGGGGGGAGTGAATCATGTTCCGGAAGGAATCTTATTTCCTGCATATCACTCTAGTGTTATTTGTTGAGATCTATTATATATTATAGAGTTATAATACAGGACGTTATTAGTGGAGCAGGTGTTCTTTGGATGCGGGAGTCTATAGTAAGTGTTAGCGATAAGAAATTAGATAAGGTAGCATTAGGAGATTCTGAAAGATCTGTGGCGAGGCCATTATCAAGTAGGAGTGCACATTGGTCTATAAGAGAGAGAGAGCTGAGGAGTAGCGGAAGCATTAAGCACTACATGAGTTGCCTCCTTTGTCCCTTCTCCTCCATTCTATTTATTATTGCTTCCTTACCCATTTTATTTTTACCCTCTACCCTTCTGTGTTCTGCGATGTGCCTGATTGCCTGTCTACTCCATTCAGCGACGAAAAATTTTTGACTCTATTTTAACGGACCGGAGGATTGGGAAAATCCAGGAAGGCCTCTACAGCATCTTTCGTCCCTTGCATTGATACACCATGGCAAGCTCGAGCATATGGTCTATAAACGACATCGTAAAGTTTTATGCCCGAAAACGTTCGCATCTCAAAATTAGAGTCATGTCGTCTACTGTTCTTTCTCACATTGGGAACTGGGCATTCAGTTAACTATGGAATTTTCGAAGGAGATTCTGCCTGAAAAGAGCGTACATTCTTACAAATGGAGCAGATTGGATGATCTGTTCAGGAGCTATGGAAATTGGGCTTACTTGATTCGAATATATGTTCATATTGAGGAGAGTGAAGGGAAAATTTGCATCAAAAATCAATAACTTTGAAAATGTATTAGGAATTTATTTGTACACTTTAGAAAATATAATTGTTCCTTGTTATTTGTTCTGAAAGCTTCTCCCATGTTGGGGCATAAAAACATGTCTCTCAAACTCTATGTTACTCCTTATGGATAACTCAGTGTCTACAATCATGAGAGGACTATTCAGTTCCAATTATTTATCAATGACATTACATGTACTTTAAATGTATGACGGCCGTGAGGCGGAATCAAGATTTTAAAAGGTTTCTTGCGACTCATTCCATGTTGTAGCGATCTGAGCATCTATCATGTTCATTCATACGTTCTTCAACAGGAACCTTTAGCGTTCGACATACCTGAAATAGGAACACTCAACTTTTTTGGCTCAAATATGTATTCAATATGCTTTAAAAATAATCATCCGTACATATAATTCAGGTCCACACTGGGACCCCAGTTAAAACCGGATTTGAATCATACCCTTCAAGTGTCGACGGGGTACCTCGTATTATAGAAACGGTGTATATTACCGGGAGTCGGAATCACGTTTTCATGATGGGGTCCATGAATAGGGTGGTTACTAGGTGCAGTAGGACCGGTTGGAAAGAATGGAAGAAGCAGAGGGATTTTTGTGTTGTTGATAATAATGATAAGTGCCAGGCTTACTAATAAAGACGTTATAAGAAGCGTAGGAAATGATCTATAGCGTAAGGATAGAAGAGTCCTATGTTAGTACGAAAGATGGGGAGCCCTATGCACATTGCTGTTCAGCAATGAGTATTACGGTACATGCAAAGAATAAGGTTAGGATATGTTGTCATGGAGTCGAGGTAGTTAACTACTTGCGAGAATTTACCATATTGCGCCCCAGGTGGAGTTGCAACGCCATTAACATGAGTCCCGTAAGTGGACCGAAATATTCTCGGTACACTCCCAGGAGGAGTAGCTAGTGCGAAGTAGTGGTTTGGTAGTCGGTAGTAGTAGTGTAGTAGTTACTACTCTCAGTAGTCTCTATGGGTTGGTTCCCATTCATGTTGAAAGATATTTGACTGGTACTTATATATATACATATATTATATATAGTATATTATATTATTATATTATATATATATATTCTATATTACTTAATATATATACTTATATATAAAATTATATTATTTCCTTCTTTCCTCCAATTCCTCTCTTTTCACCTATATATTGTATACTTAGCGAGAGACAAATATTTATATATATTCTATGAAAAGGTTTATACAAGGAAAAAGGTTTTGGGAGGATATGCATATATATATATATTTTATTATATTTAATATTATACATATATATATATTATAAATATATATTCTATATATAATTTATTATATATATATATATATATATATATTATATATAATATTATATATATATATAATATAATATTATAATTATATATATATAGTATCAGGCTTATATATATATATATATTAATATCTACAAGCTATTATATAGGATATATAATATATATATATATCATAATTATATATAAATATATATACTTATATATATATATTATAATATATTATACGTATTATATATTTTACGTAATGTATGTTACATTAAAGAAAAGAAGGAATTCCTCACTCCTAAAGTAATTAGGTATACTACTCTATATAGGAAAGATTTTATATTCCTTCTTGAGGAATTTATGGACATTCCGCGTTCCTTATCGTCATGAGACAAGATTATTATCATATTTTATATGAATAGGCGGAATATAAAGGGAAGCGGTAAAAACTCAAGATTTGAAGATTTACAAACTCAAGAATCAAGAAAATCAAGATCTCAAGATCCCAAAACTAAAGGATCTCAAAACTCAAGGAATCTCAGATTGTAACATCAAGAGTTCCAATACTCTTTCTTTTATTTTCAACCACTCACCCATTTGCAAATCTTTGACTTAATGAATTTTATTGAAAGTTCGTATTTTATTAGTATCATTCTTTTCTTACATTAAAGAATTTGCATTAACTTGTTGTTATTAACATTACAAAAGATTGTTGGTTGGCTTGATTTGTTTGGATTGGGTCGGTTTGTTGCGTTGGTCTGACCAACAAGTTGGTCTTTCTTAGAAGATCGACCAACATTTATGTATGGTATTAATGTTTAGCCAACAATTTTTTTTTTCAAATTTTATTATATATTATTGATTATAATTATTATTAATTATTATTTATTATTTTATTTATTTTTATTATTATTATTATTATTATTATTATAATAATAACATTAATTATTTAATAAAGTAGTAGGAAGGTCCAGCTAGTCTTGGGAATGACTATACTTTATTCTAGTTCAGCAAGGTCTGACTTGGAGATTCGTTTGTCCGCTCTTATAATAATAGTAGTAGTAGTAGTCCTTCTGAAGAAAGGAGTGGCCTTTTGACTTCATTGACTTAGTCGCATAGGAGAAAGTTAGAGTAAGTCATCGGAAGTGGTAAGGCGCTTTCATCTATTAGAACACGCTCAGTTTCATGCAGTTTGTAAAGAACCATTAGAATCATGTTATATATAAATATTTATAATACACAACTTTTGAGCATTAAATTGCAATATAATAACGTCTTCATTTAGAGAGTTTATTTTGGAATTGAAATTTTTGCGAATGGCGAATTTTAGGGAATTGCATTCGTTGTAAAATTACGCAGTTTTACTTTTTGAATTATACTTATAATGAAAAATAATAGGATGAAGTGGGGGTCATAAAAACCGGAAGTAAGGCGATGCGTAACACTATGCAAAAAAAAAATAAAAAAAAAATTAAATTGCTTGTAGAAGGCGGAGCAAGCGTTATCGTAGATAAGGAAGCAAGGAAAGCATCTGACAAGAGAAAAAAGCCATAAGGTCGCCATATTTAAGGCTATATTTCGTCTGTAGACAAGGCTTTTAGGGTAATCAAACTAATCGTGATTAGATAGTTTGTTAATTCTTATTCTTACCTCATTTTATACACACAAATATATTAGAATCAATTGCACTTGTATAATAACATTCCAAACACTCTATTATTTATGCTCAAATATTAAAAGCGTTAATACAATATAATAATATACAAATATTGGAGGGCAGATTACTCTAAAAGGAAAGGAGAGAGGGGAGACCACTGATATCGACTCATAAACATTAGGCCCATAATATTATTCGCATTTTATGCTACATAAATATATAGATGCATACAAATAGGTACAATTACCATAAATATTATTTTCATGTAGAAACTCAATGAGCATTTGATATGTACAGTTTTATTTATAGTTATATAAATAGTACATATGATGACTTCAATATCAAATTTATCACTTACCAATAATGGGCCCCTTATCATTGCTGAATTTGAGGTGCAACAGGTCCATAATCTAATTGTAAGGAACAATAATCTTCATTAAGCTTTAGTCACATATAAAACAAGTTATTTAAAGTCTTTAATATATATGCCTATATATATAAAGAAATTTAATAAGCATAATTTATAAATATAATCAGTCACGAATATAAGGACACCGGCCGAGAACTAAATCATTACAGGTGAACTCAATTTTTTGGGCGTTGAGATGGAATAGAATAACGTATTTAAGCTTGAATGTTAGCAAGTCACGGGAGTAGTGACTTTGATATGTAGTGTGTATATATATATATGTGTGTGGTGTGTGTGTGTGTGTGTGTGTATGTGTGTGTGTGTGATACTGTGATGATTTATAACTCGTATAACAAAAGGTCAAAAAATCTAAAAGAGGCAAAGATTTTGTGATAAAATCAGTCTTTAAATAACTAACTAAAGATTGAAGAAATTTATCATCGAGAATTATTTTTCCTTTTAAATTTTAATTTATTTTTTTTTTTTGCATTATTCTCGGAAATATTTAGTACTATTATTCTTTTTAATTTCCATTAGGGGCTCGAGGCGGGGGACAAAGGGGGGACGAAGTGATCCCCGTCGTCACGGAGGCGAGCAGACCCGACTCTATGCCATCTTTGCCGTTACCTCAAGGGTTTTCGTTAGTTTAAAAAAGAAATAATTGTATTCCCTTGACCACTATGGCTATTACTTTACCTTAAACAAGTATATGTTGACATGGTTTAGATTCCCAAGATTGCTAACACAACTATTTCAAGTTCTTTCACTTTCATTGAATGTCCATTGATGCGCACACCTTTTACTCTATTTAGTATTAATATTAAAATTTGAAAAATCTTTACACTGTCATCATTATCATCAAAATTATCATCTATTAACCATTCAAGGTTGTAACTTAGAGACATATTAAATAATATTAAATACCTAAATAAAAAAAAAAAAATAATAAGGAATAATTCATGAGAGTAACATTCGTGTGGCAACTTTATCAGGGAAGAAAAACCCAATATTACAATAATTAAACACAATCCGAACTAAATATATAGATATTAAAAAAAGGAATTATAAATATTACTCATCTTATTTCAAAAAGTTAAATAAAAAATAAAAGGTATTAAAAAACTAAGTCTTTTTGATATATTCACACCATACAAGTAATTTTAATTATATTATATAAATGGCAGAATATTTAAACGCAGTCATAGAAATATAAAAAAAAAACTACGTGAAGAAATGAGAGTGAATGAGACGATATTATTATAATTTGTGTTCCCATTATAATTATAATTATTATGTAATATATATTTTGAATATTATAGTATATATATAATATACTATAGATATTTGTGTTAACCTATAATACTATTTACTTTATAAATATTAAATTGGAAATAACATATATTAATATATTATATATCAAATTTTATATTATAATAATCTTTTATAAATATTATTTATCTTTCTAAAATCTTAAATTTAAAATGTTAATACTACAAAATATTAAGTATACCTAAATAATAATTTATTCAATAAATTGAACTATTATTAGATTCATTGTTTATAGGTGTTTAAATTTATTTGCGCGCCTTAATTGTATTATAAACATATTTTATTACAACGATTTCCCTAAATTTGAAAAGTAGTTTTTTACAATCCTTTTATTAAATTTTTGGAGTAGTTACATTTATCAAATATTAATATAATATATATATATATATAATACTTATATTTCGCGAGACGTCACGATTGAAAAATCAAAAGAAATTAAAAAAAAAAATAACAAAAAAAATAAAAATTGATTTTTTTGCTATAAAAAATCAAAAAATCCCCAAACCTGTTTAATGTTTAATTTTAGTTTTATTTTTTAATTGATAATATAATTTATTTTAATTAAAGACAGGGTCTAAAAAGCCCAGTTGCAAGTAGGGTTTTTTGTTTTTTTTTTGAATTGTAGTTATTATTTAATTATTTCTATTTTTTCTAAACTCCTGGGAGGCCGGAAATTTTTCTGGATATATAGGGTACCAAGCCTTAGGATATTAAATTATTTAAATACTAAATATTAAAACATTATATTAAATACTATTATTATTTAAATATACAAACAGAAACTTTTAGGTATATTGAATATAAATTATATTATTATATTATTTATATATATATAATACTATATATATATATATTATATTACATATAGTAGTTATAATAATAATACATTTAAATAATTTAGTACATAAATATAATATATTATATATCTTATATATATATATACATTATATATTTTTTACTATATATATAGGTATCATATATAATATATATATACTAATATAATTAATTGTAACAATAGTAATAATAATTATATTGATAATAAATAAAAGAAATTATAGTAGATATATGAAGAAACTGCATACTAAAATGTATCATAATTAATATAAAATAATTTATCAATAAATCTATAGTAGTAATAATTTATTAATTAAAGATAAAACAATTATTATTATATTAGAATTTTATAGTTATATATATTTAAGGATTATAATATATATATATATTAATATAATGTACATTAAAATTTTGGTAATAATAATATGTTTGTCAGAAATATTAGATATTTACAATTTAGAATATTCTTAGTATGTCTTATCAAAATTTATATAGTATTATATAATCATATCCATAGCCCTCTAGAAAGCCACAATAACCTAATATGCTTTCAAAAACTACTACTCGCTAACCGGAAAAAGAAAATACATTCTGGAAATCCCTTTTGGCAAAATTTACCGTGAGGAAATTGTAAAAAAATAATATACGGATAATCATATCATTCGAACTTACAAAAGGAGGATGAAAATACTTTTTCGAATCTTGCTAAATTTTGTTCCGCTCGTAATATTGTTAAAAAAATAAAAAAAAGAAAAAAAAATTATAAATAAAAATTTTGGCTGATTTTTTTGTGTAGAGACTTGGCAAAATTGGTTGACTTGCAAGATTAGTATACTTTATATTTTTTAAATTTATTACACAATTATACTTTATATAATGTCATAATATTATTAGATTTAACTTTATATATACATATATTATTAAATATATACTTATTTAATGTTATATTTATTATAAGTTAAGAAATACTCTTCAAAGCTAACTGCAATTTTTTCATCTTATAAAATTATATTTATGTATTTCAAAATTTAGATATATATTATATATATATATATTTGAATGGTTATTACAAATGTAGTAGGACTCGAGATGCGACGTTGGCGAACACAGAGAGACTGATGTTATCACATACCCCGTGGGAGGGGCGGGAGAACCCGAGACACCCACAACCCAAGACGGGGATTCCGACCTCCCGGGAGGGGAATTAAGTCCTACCCGTTATTCCGGAAGCCCCGAGAAGACCCGATCTGCCATGAGGTGTTCTATCTGGTACTATACACCTTAAGAGGAATATTCCACTAGTTAAAAAAAAAAAAGCATTTAATTTTATGTCAAAATTATTCTATCTTTAAACTTACATTTGAAAAGAGTGAAGACGAATATAACTAAAATCATTATTAGACTTAGCATGTTTATTACGGGGACATTATATATTTTTCATTATGATTTTATAAATTCCTTTAATCTCCCATACTTTTTAAAACGTGAACTCCAAAAAAAATGTTATATACTAGTTAGTTAATAGGGCCAAGGATTGCAGTGCTAGTTTTTTTTTTTTTTTATTTTTTTTTTTTTTATCTTTTTTTTTTTTTTTGTTTAATTTTCCGGCACCTAAAATTAGGCACCAGCTTCGCATGCAATGCCTATTCTCTTTTCGCGGGTAAGTGGTTGTTTGGAAGATTATGGAGAATTGTGGGGCTATCTAAGAGGTCTGAGCAGTATTATTATACTATATACTACTAATATATATAATTTAATAATTATATATATATGATATATAAAACAATAAACTACAGAATATACTATTATAATAATTTGCGTTGCATATTACTATATAATGTACTTTATATAATATTTATTATGATATTTCCTTAATTCTATATTATGATACCTTAACCGTAATATTCAAATTTTGTAAAAAGTTTCGATAAGGAAAGGTAAAATGTAAGTAATCAATATTTTTATTTAAATGGTAAAGAAAAAATATTAGTAAATGTTGATTTCTCCTAATAAAGACCGTACTTTTGCCTTTCTGTTGATCTCCAAATGGATTTATTTATTATAATTCATTTTTTTATTTATTTTTTAGTTTTATTTTACGATAATATATCTTATATTAAATTGTTGGGTATACCTATGAGTGGATTCAATATTAGTTTTTAATAGTTGTATTAAACACCTGGTACTTTAAGATATTATTAAACAACTGTAATTAATTATATATGTACTTTCTCTATATATAAATTATATTCGCTCAGAATCTATTAATATATAAATTTATTTTATTATGCTAAGGTGAGTTATGCCGTAGTAAAGTTGAAACGTATCTTAAAAGCTACTATAGTAAGTATATTTAATTATTAATATATACTAATTATTATACTTAATATACATATATATAATTTTTACCATGTGTTTCACTAGAAATCTAAATATGTTATAATATATAAATGGAAGTCTTATATATAAAGGGATGCTTGATAACGCAACTCTTATATAATAATAATGAATTGTTCTATGCCCTATACTAAGTATGGTTAAAATTGGCAAAAGTATTTTGACTGTATTTAAATATATTTATTCTTCTATATATTATATAATATATGTAGCGCAGTATTGATAAAAATAATATAGATGAGATGTTTTATATCATAGATTGGTGGCAGATTTTTTATTGGACATGGAACATGTCGCAATTGTTATCCTAATCGAGAGAAAACGGACAAACTCAAGTCCAGGCTAAAAAGAAAATGAATGAAAATTTTGGATAGTGAATCAAGCCCCGGAAAATTTTATTGCAACCCACTCTCATAACTTACTTCAGTGTTGTGTGTGGGAATGTGTGGTGGGTGGTGACGAAACTTTGTATTAATCACACAGTAATGTGACTCATCGATGATATAATCATGATTAGTCACTCCTATCTATGAATGAATTCTTGTGTGCCTCTAATGTATACTCTCTTCTCAGAAGAATTATAAAGTGTAAATAAGAATCAATATATGTTTATGTATCGCTTGTTAGTGTTAATTTGAATAAAAAACTTTTCTTTATGCTTTATTTTATATTTGTTTTTATATATTTTTTATATATTTATGATTATAATATTATTATTAGTCACACCTGTCTCACTCTCTCTAGGATAGGAAGCTTTAAGCGTTTGATAAAAACGCTAAATATGGATTTAGTTAAGGTCTAGCAACTACGGCGGGTCTTCGGCTCTTATTATTTTATCTTTCGCAGAGTTAATGGTGGAAAGTCACTATTGATACGATATTAACCCCCTACTCCCTCTCTATCCCACCGGTCGGTTTTCGATCCTTTCAATAGGCAGGGTTGAATGAAATTCTTTTATTTTAAGTATTTTAAATATATTTATTAATAATAAAAATAATATAAGAAAAACTAATAAATAAAGAAAATACCAAGTCCACGACAGCTACATTAAAAAATATTTTACCGGGCTCCTTAAGAAAGTACCTATATTATATAGTAGTATTATTCAAAATACCATGATAAGAACTTTAAATTAATAAACAATATATCATTAAATTATCCTAATTATTAAACATATAATATTTAAGTGTTTTATAGTAATATACATAATTATAATATATCTAAAATTTACTTCATATAGGCATCACAAATATATTATATTATACTGAAACTTTTCTATTAAAGTAGCAAGAGATAATATAACTGAAAAGTGGAAAACATTATTATTATATTATCTCAATAAACAATATTAGAAAATAGATTATACTATTTATTTTGTAGCACTTACAATTATCTCATTATAAATAATAATTTAGTAGGATATTTATATAATATATTACTATTAGTAATATATATACTCTCACGTATAATATTGAGTATCTATTCTATAGTAATAATAAATCATATTCACCTACTTTTCTGTAATAATAAATCGAGATTCCCTTGATTCTATATTAATAAATAAATTCACTGATAACCCATACAAATATCTATATATAGTATATTATATATTATATTATAAATACGTTTCCGCATGAGTACTTGATAATAATATGATTATCAGTAGTACAATTTTATTATAATTATTAAATATATATAGTTTATATTATACGTTATTAGTATAGTTTACATCTATAATAATGAATACTAAATCCAACACAAGATCCATACAAATAATTGGAAAATTATCTAAATTATTTGTATAATTTTATCTATGATTAATATAACTAATACTATAAGTTAATTATTTATCAGGTATATAATTAACTTTGATCATATCAAATATTTCATCTAGCAAACTTATATGTGTGTACTATTATAGTATCAAATTTAAAATATAAAAATAAGTTACTTACCTTAAATATTCCAAGTTCCTAACCTGACCAGACCCTCCAAAAAAAATTTCTTTTCACATTTTTAATATTATTATTTGTATATTATGAAAACTATATAATCTCAAAATGATATTGTCGCGTTTGTTGTTTGTTCTTCTATTAATTCAGCAATCATTAAACATTGCAGCATAAAAATTTACCAGGTTTTACATAAATTAATCGGAAGCCTAATTATACTATCTTGATTACCAGAGAAGATGTTGTTTTCTATTAAGGCATCAACCATACGTAATATATACCTCATTTACTCAATCACTTACAAGAATAACCAAACACCCCTAATACTATACACTATAGTAGTGTATCAACTAACTGAATAATATTCTTATTTATATCTAATAATACAAATATCAAACACCCATATTCACTACACATATTGCTAAATACATCTGAACTATCACGCATTTAACATACCCCACTACTCAACTCTATAAGAATCCTATACTACTATATAATATACTAACGTATATCCACACTATACCTCAGATGCGAACGAGATTAATCATAGAATAACTCGCATCGAGAATCGGAGAAAAATGCCTCGTAAATTCTATCCGGAGCTCCTCACGGAACATTGCTCTAGAATCACAAATTTGTGCATTCTTGACTCGATTACTGGTTGCGACGTAATGCAAACTTCTCTGAATAACTTTATCATCTCGAATATCATTATGATTTATTTTACAAAAGAACACACTATAACTCGAAGGGTCTGCCGTAATCGCATCACGATTATCTTCACTCTCTTCCCTACCTAGATGTCTATATTAAATTACAAGAAAAACTGAGATAAAACATTTTGTGCACGGCGCAATCATTTCATCGTGCAGCTTAGCAGTATCAATGTAATAGCTTAACATTTTTTACAAGCACAAGTCAATGCCCGTCGAGCGGCAGACATTAAGGCTCAGAATAGTTTTACTGGTTCATAGTCAACTGTCTATTGTATCATGATTCTCACTGACCTACCACAAACATATATGTTAACACCAACTTACGAGTCCGACACTCGCCTGCCAATTAGGCTCTCGTAAAACAACCATAGCATTGGAACATAGCTTAATATAATATGCCCGAAGAAAATAAAAAATACGACGTTCCTACTTCCTTCTTCACGTCTGTGAACAATGATACCTGACAATCAACAATTACAGAAAGATTGATTGTCTTCACTAATGTTTACTGGTAAGAAAATTCGAAGTATTTACTGCAGTATATAAACTTATTGTTATGAGTAACGGAGTAATGCACCTAAGTTGGTTACTTGCAGGAGTTCAGACACAAGACGGGTGATTTCCCTGACAACTCTATCCTCATTGAGCTTATTTTCGTCTCATTTAGACACATACGATAAATTCACTACAATGCCTAAGCCCATATCCTTAGAATAAGAGACGTAGAAAAAATAATATATCATAATGTGCAAACAAACAAAAGCAATCTGAAAAATACAGACTCATTTTAATCCACTCCGCCCTCAAGCTAATTGGCCAAGTATGAAGAATTATCAACTAGATTTCATCTTGCCACACGCACAGCGATCTACAATTCAGTAATGTATAACAAACCACGAGTTAATAAGCCAGGAATATTCATATGCTTTAAAAAAAGCTCGGTGGAACCACAAAAGGACAGGCCTATCCTATTGCCACACGGTGATCCGTTCAAAACCTGCGAAATGCTTAGAAACAACGAAAAGTTCTTGACAAATTGCTAAAATATTTAAAAATTTTGTTTGCTACTTGTAACACATTTACTGGCACAAGGGACTCAATGGCATCGGGGCAATAATCCAAATAATATGAAGTGATTTGCGGTTTTTTTGAAGAGAGTCCAGAAAAAAGGGGTACTATGTTAAGGCGAACTTGGCGTACTACAGTATCCTCCATGAAAAATTCCAGTAAAAAATAGATTGAGCATTTACTTTAAAATGATAAAGAATCTTGTTGCTTGCTACCTATCATTGATCAGCTAAGTAGTTAAGGAGGCATATATTGAGACGGTGTCGCCGGGCCCCCGCAGATCAGTCAGGATTATTAGGCCTTGACCTTTTTGATGCCCATTCGAAGAAGGGGTTAGCCAGACGACCTTTTTGGGAGCACCTAGAATTTGTTTGGCCTTGACCTTTTTTGGCCTTGACCTTATTTTGGCCTGACCATTCTTGACACCCTGTCGAAAGAAAGGCCGGCAGACGCTGCGCGGAGCTCCGTTCGTACGTAAGGCGCCCCTTATTGACCCACATTTGAGGGCTGCCCCTGTTTTTAGAATGTTTTGGCCTTGATATTTCGTTTGGCCATAGATTATTTCGGCCATTGGATACACGTTAACAAGGTTCTAGAATTATTGACCGCTTCTTAAGGGCCATGAGGTCATTTAGTAGGGATTAATCTTTTTGAGGCGCAGCCAAGTACCTGTCACCTTTGCCTTTTGGTAGGATATTATGACAATGAGAGTTAAAGTCGATATTCCCGAACTCGATCTGTTTCTAACTTTTAATTCTCATTTACGTTCTAATCACACACACACACACACTAGCACTCACACACACACATACATCACTTGACACTCTATTATCACACCTTATCTCCCCCCATTTAACAATAATAACACTTATAAACTTTAATACATCATCTCGTCAAAACTATCAGTTGCCAATGAACCCATATATAGTCTTCCATTCGGGTCAATATCTTTTGTCCAACCATAAATTTTTTATGTACATCGCCTAAATATCAAAAAGAGCAGCCCTATTTTTTTAGGACCAACCCTTTGCGTCTTTAGGGTGCTCACATTTTTAGAAAATTCACATACAATTATTCAGTCAACCTCGCTTTTGTATTTTCTACTCTCGCTTGAAATTGTTTACAATTTTGATCGCCTCAGCGTTGAATTTGCCTTCACTTTAGACATAAACCCAATTTTGACCTAGCCTCAACTCTTAAAATGCCCCGCTCTGATGCCCCTTTGTGATGGCTCAACTTTGATGCGTCACTTTTAATGGCCAGTCAACTTATTTGCTGGGAACTCTGTGTGTTACAATGCTTTAAAGTGGGTAACTCAGTTGGGTTAGTTTTTTGTATTGGATCTCATATCTTATGCTGGTTCTCAACTTTTTAGATGTTCTTTCTCTCACAAGCTTAAAGAATGAGTATGACTGCGAGCATATAGTTTATCTATTCAGCTCAGTTG